>CM076569.1:991606980-991791917 GCA_034641835.2 Pinus albicaulis | reverse complement strand
TAAATTTGATATGTCATGTTTCCATTCTTCGTCTTCATGAGTCATAGTAGAGCCTTCTAAAGGCTTAATGGGTGTTGAATTCTTTTTAGGGGCCATTTTAGAATCCAATACTGATATCTATTCTACAATATGCCCTTGGAATCAATTCAACTTGATTCTTCAAACAAGGCTTATGCAATTCATAAAAAAATTACACACCTTTTACTTGCTTTTGAGGAGCTCGATATTGAAATTGAACTATCTCTATAATTCTGGATCCTAAATATCTGAAATTCAGCCCTATAGTAGCCCTCTAAAGCTTCTTTAAAATATCACAGGTCTGACCTGATTTGGATTCTTCAAGGCAAAGTTATGTCCAATCTCCCACAATGACCCAATTATGGACTAGTTCAGTAGAGTGAACTTGTACGACTTGCCACGTGTCACTGTTTCCTCCTTTGGCTCTGAAATTGATAGAAAAGAAACTACAATCTGTGTTATTGAGGCTAATTTTTACATCATTCCAATTCGATGCTCAGAGAGAGAGTTATGAATATTTTCCTATGATAACCTCTTTGAGATGAAATTCAGGAGCCTGAAAATGACTTGACTTCCACAGATCAAATCTCCAAAAATTTTACGAATCAAGCTCTGAAATTTTGCGACGATGTTCCTCAGGATTTTGGCTTCGCTCTCTAACGATTTTAGGTTTTGAAACTTCGTATAAAAAACGTTATAGTGAAAATGTCAGGATGACCTGTTTAGGTTAAATTCAGGAGCCTGCAAAAAGCCCTAACTTCCACAGATCATATATCCGAAAATATTGTGAGCCAAGCTCTAAAATTTTGCGACGATGTTCCTCAAGATTTCGGCTTCACACTCTAAAAATTTCAGCTTCTGAACCTTCGTAGAAAAAATTTTATAGCGAAAATTACACGATGATCAGTTTAGAGCAGTGAAAACCCTATAATCCAAAGCTCTGATACCAAATGTTGTTAAACCAGCTCCAAAAATAGAAGACAAGAGATATCAATGCCTTAGAAATAAGCCAGTTCAAGGGGGAAACCTCCAATACATTACATGAATGAACAATTCTTGGATGATACAAATTAAAAAACCTCCTTTCTATATATCGGAGTCCATGGGGCCACAATGTAATCCTAGCTAACCTAAAAATAATAATTTAAGGGCACAATAATAACAATATGGGGGTTAAAAGGGTACAATAATAACAATAAGGGGGTTACACTAACAAAAATAAGAGACTATACTAGTAATATAAGGACCTAACAAAGTTTGAAGGTCTTGCTGGAGAAGATCCTACAAATGATGTTCGATCTTTCCACATGTAGTGTTCGTCTAACTCCATTACCGATGAATCTGTCTGTCTTCGGTTGTTACAATGTACGCTTACTGGCGAAGCTTGTAGGTGGTATGTTGATCAGGCCTCATCCTCTCATACCACCTTTGTGACTCTTGCTCAGGCTTTCCTATCTTATTTCCAGCTTCCTCTTCATTATGACACTCGTACCGAACTTTTGACTTATTTCTGTCAATCGCCTGTGACCCACCTATCTGATCATGTCTAGGAATGGCAAAGAAGAAAGAGCCTATGTCGAGCCCCTACCTTCGAATACTGTGTCTACATGGATTGTTTCCTTAGATCTCTCTTGCCTGCTATCAACAAGGATGTCGCATTGCATTTCCCTCAAACCGAAGAAGCCGCTCCCCAAATTGCGTTAAAATATGACCTGATCTATGCTCAGTGAGGTTATTTTTATACTGTTCTACCTAATCTTCCTAGACCAGATGGTGCCAACGCACTGGGGGAATCTCATGCCACCAACAATATCATTGGAGCTCTCTCTCATCTATATTCTCAGCCTCCCATGGGCTATGGTTTTCCTGAGGGAGGGGCCAGCACCTCCTGCACTTTTCCGCCTCCTGGTAGCATGTATCCAAGATACAGCGTGCCTCCTCCTTTTTCCCAACCTCTTGTTTACCACAATGTTACCCAACCTCCTTATTATCTGTATCTATAGCCTGGTGCTCCAACTTCTCCAACATTAGCACCTCCCCATCCCTTTCCTTCTCAACCCCTGCAACAACAGCCACCGCTCCCTCAGGGGCAGGTGTATGCACAGCAGGGCGCAACTAATCCTCCTCCTTCCAAAAGAAGAGGAAAGGCACTCAAAATCAATCTACCTCCGATAATCCTCGACCTAATCTGCAAAATAATGCACCTAACACTGCTAACCAGCAACAGAGCACTCAGCCCAAGCAGGACAGGCATGTTCGCACGAACAAGCCTTGTTCTTATTGTGGTGTTTATGGTCCTTACATGCACGATTGTCCTATTTTACCAAATATGAAGCATATTTGGGAGTCTCAAGCAACATTACGAGGGCAACAAGCCTCCCCTTCCATCCCTCCCAGTGTTGCGCCTAGTCAGCCAGCTATATTTACTAATCCTTTCCCTAATAAAGGATTTGTGGCTACCCAACCACCTGAAGGTCAGGTGGCCACTCAACCTCCTCCATCTGGTACCTCCGATTACTGGATTCTCATGATGAACTGACCAACCTATAACCATAGATATCAACCTTCAGACTCAGTCCCATCAATACAAGAAGCCTCTTGCTATGTCTGTCCTTGAGCCACCTCCTTCAGGTTCTACAGAGCCTCTTTCGACACCTAATGGTCCTTGGTAGATCCTTCAGCCCAAGGCGAAGGTTCATACAAATATCCCTAAGGGACCACTGCACTGAAATGCTACTTATGGAAAAGCTACCCATTCGTATAGTATAGTAGATGATTTGGCGCAATCTCCTGCTCGAACTCCTCCAGTCGTGCCCTTCACAACGAAAAGCTCTACTATCTGTCATGGGAACTGTAGATCCTTCTGATGATTGCTTGATCATATTTGATGTTGACTGGTCAGAACATCCTCCTCTTCCTACTTCCGTCGCCTTCCAAATCCTAGTCAAGATCTAGAACGCCAATGTTTCCCGATGCATCATTGATGAGGGGGCATCCACCTATGTGATGTTCGCTTCAGTTTGGAAGCAACTCAAATCACCTAAGTTGGCTCCTTCCACGATCACTCTCTGAGCGTGGGATGGCCACGCCTCCCAACCCATTGGCCTTTTCCGCAATTTTCCTATTACTCTTGTGGGCAAGATTGTTTGCGTTGACATATAAGTCATTGATGCCCCGTTAGATTACAACATTCTATTAGGTCATAGCTACACCTATGCGATGTCTACTGTCCCATATTTGGTTCACCGTAAGATTTCCTTCCCTCATAATGGAAAGATAGTCACCATTGACCAGTTGACATATTACGAACCAAAGTCTTATACCTCCCCTGAGTCCATCATCTCTTCGGTGGCCAATAAGCAAATCGTCGATCCTTTGACCAGTGTCTCACCCGGAGTCTACAAAAACTCCTCTTTGCTTGGTACATTCCTTGGTCTTCCTCCTCTTGTCTCTGATCCTAGCTCATCAAATGTTTGCATGATACAATCGTCTCGGGCTTCCCTCAAGCAGACCGCTTCGACTATTTAACAACCTCGCCCTCCGTAGCCCACTCCTAGCCCTTCAATTCAGCCTTCTGGACCCCCTCCTCTTGGCCCTTCACCTACGGTTGGTATCCATGAGCCTATCTACCCTCCTGGAGTAGTTCCTCCAAGCCTTAACCATCTTGGAGCCATCCTGCCTGACCATTACCCCTCCGGTCAGATATCGTTCCTAGTTCTCCCTCCTGGAGTGTACATGCTACCTGTCATGGCCACCCTATCTCTTCATAACCTGACCTTGGGGATTCCTATCTGGTACCTTGATCCCCCAACCGCTACCTCGCTTGGTCAACCCAAACCTTATCTTGCTTTGACCCCGATTCGGCTAGTCCCCATGACTTCTCCTACTGCTACAGTGCCTCAGCCACCTCAACAGGAATCCTCTCCTGTTGTGACCACTTCGTGTAAGAAGGGAAAAGCTCGCAAGAGGGCATAAAAAGACAAGGCTGCGTCGACTAACCCTGCTCCTCCTTCGCCTCCAAAGCCTTTTGCTTTGTGTGATGTGATTAGCCATGCCACCCATACCTGTCCTAAATTGCCCCGTATCAAGCCCATGGTTAATGTTGTGTTCCCTAAGTCTATGGTCCCTGAAGCCTCTATCTCTTCCTCAACTGTAGCCAAGAACCCTAAGACGATTCACACCAACCAACCTTGTGCTCTGTGTGATTTCCATGGCCATTATTCCCACCATTGTCACCACCTTACACATTACCGTGCCTCTTTAGAGGTAGTTTGGGAGTACGAGGTTGAACAAAACCAATCTGCCTCTTCCGTACTTGCACAGTATGATGCAGGCCAGCTTAAGAATTTACTCGCTCCCATTGACATTACCCCTCATGATGTTGAGATGACGGAGCTTGCGGCTACTATCCTCTACCTATCATCATTCATGAGACCCTCGATGGAACCTCCCTCTGATACTCGCCCTTCTGTTTCACTCGACCTCTCTTCATCGATCACCCTGGGCTCAACATCAGTAGATCCCTTATTTGCTTGTTCTTCCATCATCCCCCGTGACGATGCGTATGTGAACCTTTCTTATCGTGATGATGAGTCAGGTAACTTCGCCATGTCATGTGGTCTCCCTTCCTCCAGTCACTCCATCTTCTATTGTGATGATGACATCATGGAAGCCTTGTCCACCCCTGGCTTCATCTTTCCCGCCCATAATCGTGATGGCACCATTCGTGTCTATGGTGACTTTCATGCCCTGAGCAAAAGTTACACCTCTGGTAGCTCCCACACATCAACTAACCGTCGGTGTGTGAGTAGTAGACATCTTACCCAAATCACTCCCTCTCGCAGCATTTGTTTGATCTCTACTTTGTGCTCAGGTTTCTAGCATTGTTCATCATCCTCCCATTTATTGTCTTGTGGCACCTTTCAGATGGACCTCCCGTCCACACCTTATATCGTTTATGCCAATGGTGCAAGTCGCTACTCTCGGAATCTAGCCTCGGCAGGTTCAGCCATCTTTACCCCTTTGCATTCTCTTGTTCTCTCGAACAGTTTATGCATTGGTATTGCTACCAATAATCATGTCGAATATGATGCAGTGTGAGGTTTATTAGCCAATTCCCTTTCACATCGCATCCTCCACCTTCATGTTCATTTAGATTCCCTGCTTATTTTCATGCAATTGAATGGTGTATATTGTGTGCATAATCCTATCCTTTTTAGAAGATTTCTACGAGTAAAGATTTTGTTGCGTGAATTTGAAATCATTACATTCAGTCATGTACCTACAGCACAAAATCACTATGTAGATAGCATTGCAAACCATATTCTAGATTGGCATTTAGCACACGCATTTAACACAAGAAAATAACATAAAACCATCAAAACGATGCATATCCATAATATGTGTCGTATGAAATGTTTTAGAGTCCATCAACTCTGATACATATGTGATCCGGATTTATGCAGGAACGCAACAGAATAAACATATAACCATAGATACAAAGATGCAACGGAAATAACACTTCATTTCATTAATATCAAAGAACTGAAATTTGCTTACAGACAAAATGGAAATAAAACTAGCTAGGGCGCTGGCAGCTATCTCTGAGAAGAGATGTGGTGGCTACAGGCCTCTGAACTAAGTTACAATGAGGCTCGAGTGCCTATTTATTATTAAGAAACAATAGGAAATCCTAAACAGCAAAAACCCTAACCCTAGGAGATGAAGCGCCAAAAATATGGGCCCTCTTTGGTTAAAATGGTGTTTCAACTTCCCGGGGACGTAACTTTGGCATACGATCTCCGTTTGACGCGTACTATACCTCGTTAGAAATATGTATTCGAGGACTACAAATTTTGAGTGAGTAACATGGGTTGGTCCATGGACCCATTTCGCTCCCCTTTTTTCCAAAAAATGTCATTTAGGGCCTCAAAAACGGCTCGAGAAGTTTAGGATTCGAAAAACTGCTAAAAATAGTAAGTTGTGTTGAAACTGAAAAACTGAAAGAGATAATGGTCGGGCCCCAAGTGGAATAGGCGGGTGACCACCAATATCCACTTGGATCAATATGACATGACCATAGCATGTTACAAAAACTTAAAACTAGGGGCACCACCTGCCCCTACCCACTAATCACTATCTGAAGGATCCCGAGCCAATGGCTCTGCTCCCACAACTCGTAGATCGCGCATCGATTGTCCTGCCATTCCCATGTGTCACATGACCCCTCGCCACTCCGAGGGTAGACCAATACATGGCTCTATGTATTGGTCCTTTAAGTCTTTCCAGTCGCGCTCTAAAACATGGGTTAGAAGCCTCTCACATCTATGACGGATGTCCTCCAGGAGGGTTGTTGCATCCTCATTTTGTGGCACCCTCGATTCACTAGGTCCTACAGCTCCTGATACTACAGGTCGTCCCATATACCTGACTGGTTTTACCGATTTTGTATATGCATGCCAAAAGTGAAAGAATCAGTACAATATACAATATTTTGAAACCTTACAATGCACATAAAAGATTATCAATTTTTCACTTACCATCGGGCCCCCATACTCGACTAGGCGGCAGTGGCAAATCTGGGTCACCACGATAACTCATCCCACTATATGGATATTCGTCTATGTACAATGGAATTTGATCCCAATGAGCAAAGAACTCGGGTCGGAACACCAGTCCATCCACCCCACCTCCTCCTCTACACAGTAGTCGCCCCCACCAACGCATCTTGGGCTCCCTCGGGCCCCCATCCTAGAGCTGTATACGAGGTCGAAGTGTCAGGATCTTCTCAAAGAGGAGCAAGCACAACACTGTCCCATATGCACAGTCATGGTTCACTTACCACTTGCATAGTGACAATTGTTGTTTCAATGACGACAACATCATCTAGGCCCACCCATAGTAGGTCCCACTCAACACACTCTCCACAAGAATCATCTGCCCTCCAGTGATGTGGTGGAGTGCCTAGTTTCCCAGGATCCATAGCACTGCTGCGGACACATCACAGGTCTCTAAATTCTCTAGATACCTGATGGGTATCCGTGTCCCTTTGACATAGAGACCTAGTCGACAATGGTGCTCTACAAACTCCATGATGTTCTGCCCTCGCGATAACATTGGCTGAGTATTCCCGACCATCCCAAGTGGTGGGAGACCACTTAGAAAATATATATCCTGGATTGTCAACTCGATCCGGTGCCCCTGCACTGTAAATACCTCATGGTCTGGGTCCCAATAGCTGACAATATGGGCCAATAAGAGCTCTCCAACCCTCATCAAAGGGTTCTCCACAAACTTTAGAACCCCAAATCTGGCCAATGCACTACGGACACCCTGATCCTCCCGGATCTCCAACCGTAATGTGCCCAGGTCCCTTTCTCTCTAATTGATCCGTAATTCTACCATATCTGCACAAAACCATCATATTTTTCAATGTACAGATATTAAATACTGTATCCAAACATAAAAACCCATTTCTCAACCAATAAAATAGCATATAAAAACCCTTCCGTGTCAGGTCGCACTTTTTAGGCCCATTCCTGGGACAGGTCACAGTTTTCTACCCAAAACCTGCTACCCAGGTCGCACTTTTTGCCCCAAAAGGTACAACCCGGCTGTGAAGAGGAGCATGCGTCTGTTCCTGAGCTTTGGGGACCTAAACTTCAATCCATTGAAATGAAATAGTAGAGTTAGGCCTCTTACCTGCAACTGACAGATCTCGATTCCAACGGTCGGTTTGTCCGCTACGATCACTGCAAGATTTAGGGCTTTCTCTCCTCTCTACATTCACCATAGCTGCATTTGAAAATGAGTGAATTTGGAGGGAAAATTCATTGATAAAAGCCCTGTTTTTCTTTCGCCTATGCCGACAAAGCGAAAACAACTCGAATTCACAAATCATACATGCCAAGACATTGGAAAACTCACACCGAGCCCTCAAATGGGCCTCATGATTTTTGTGATTTGATACTTCACCAAGACACATTTTTTCCATGAAGCATCACTTCACTACTCCCCAAAATCGAAATTTCTTCACTTGCAACACTTGTACTTTGAGGCACTACTTTGCCTCCATACTTGCCCATGTTCGTGTCGATTTTCTTCATGAGTAACCGTCATGTACTCATTTTTTTATGGTCCCCATTGGACCTTTTCCGTGTGGCAGCACCATTGAGTCACCCTTGTTTAGAGAATCTGAGTTAAGTCATCATTGCATTCATGGAATCTATCCTGAGTCCCTTTGTATCCCTTCATAGTCCTCCTTCATTGCTTGATTCCTCTCTCGTGTCGCACATTATGGCCTTCAACACACTATCCCCTATCCCTCATGATATTGTGTCAATTGCTGCCAGGTCATCCATACCCTTTATGCTCTAAACAAAGGAAGTCGTCCACCCGCTACTCAATACCCCCCATTTCATCATCATCCCTAGTGTCAGTTTGTCAGTCACTCTACTATTTTCTCTCATGCCTTAGCTAAGGATCCCTTATTTCATCACGTATGGTGGACCTCCTTCTGTTGACATGAGCTCATTCATTCCAGAAGACAGGTCTAGAGGGCCGTGTACCTTGGTTCCAACTTCCACTCTTGTTCGGTGCCTCAGATACGACCAAAGGGACTCCTTATTTCCCTTTGACTTGATTGTTTCTCGGCTCAAAGCTCTTTCCCGACGCAATCGAATCTGTATACTTGATGGTTTGGTGATGCGGCAATCAACACGGTTTGGTGATACAGTGATTCCCGGGTATATGTGAGATGTCTCTGCCCTCATGAGGGGGTGGCCCTACGGGTAGCCCCCCACATGCCTGGATGACCTCTTCATTACAACCTTTGATGCAGATCCATATATTTGATGATGTCGGCCTTAGCCGCTTGCAAAGCCTTTTTGTTTGCATGTATCGGTCAGATTTTCAGAGCCCTTTCCTGTTTACAGGGGAAGTTGGGTTGTATTTTCATCTCATGTACTAAGATATTATTGTATAAGTCCTGGTTGTTATCCCAGGCACAAGTATGTATGTGGGATTCATTATCATTTTTATACATGGTTCATGTTTATGCCAGCATGTACTATATTTTTCAGTCCCTTTTTTACTAGATGCATTATTCTTTGTACTTTTTCTCGGCTGGCATAGGTATGCCTCCCCCATCGCCTATAGCACAAGTACTCACTCATAAAAGAGACTTGTCACACCTGTAAGTCTTGCCTCCTTAGGGTCTAGTCCTCTAGCACTTTGGTCTACCCTATATTTCTCTCTCTCTGGCTTCCCCTTCAGGTGCGTTCGGATTGAGTTCTTAGCGTACTTGGTCCCTTGATTAGCTCTAACAGCGACGCTTGCACACTAGGGGCAATGCGGTACACCATTTTTGGTCATCTAACCTATTATCATTAGATGGACCCAAGTACATCATGTAAGACCAATTTTACTCCAAGTAAAATTGCTTTCACTATGAAAATAACTTAGTAAATCACCTTTATTAAGTTGTTTATGGTCTAAACAGGAAACCCCATAAGGAAATATTAAATAAATATACATTTGTTTGATTTTCCTCAAAGAATAATTAGTTAAACAGTAGTTTAATTAATATTTCTGGTTATATTTAACCCAAAACCAGGAAATTAATTAGATAAATCATTATTTATCTTATTATTTTCTAAAGAATAATTGTTTAAATCTTATTTAAATAATATTCTTTGTTAAATATGACTAAATCATTCATTAATAATTAAATAAATAATTATTTATTTGATTATTACTCAACCACATCCTTAAAATAATAAATAAATCATTTATTTATTTATTATTTACAAATAAAGGGATTTGACCCAAGTCAAATTATTTTTCCCTCCAACAAATATAGTAAAATATTTCATAAAAGTTGGATCTTGATTTGGTTAATAATATTTTAATTATGCACCAATATCTAGACTAACTCAATATTTTGTTATAAATAGAAGGGTTTTTCCATTCATTCACTACATTTTGTTGCCTAAAGATCACTCTGGATCTATACTTTTGGTTTGACTTTGATCCACCATCATTGTCATATTTTTCTACCTTTTTGCTTGTGAGCTCCCTTTGAATTCCATTTTTGTCTAGGTTTTCTACACCATCAAGAGAGAGGGATTTTAGATCTGAAGTGTTGAGGACTTAGAAGAACCCATCTCATTGAGGAGAATTGGTAACATCCTTCTATGTTTTCCTCCCAGGTGCCATTAATACAAAATTATTTAAACATATTATTGTCTTGTCTATTGGATGCATGGAGAAACTCTTGTTTTTATTTACTGCTTAATGTCTTTTAATGCATAGATCTAGATTTTTGCAGTCGTGGTCACTTGAATGTAGATCTAAATATATTGGCAGCCATCTTTGCTATTAGGTTTATTTTTTATGCATAGCTAAAGTGGCCTTTTTTCGTACACTTGCGATTAAGATTCATACTAACAATGGGAATCATAAATAGAAGCATATGATAGTAGATACATTAGAGTCTACATAATAAATGTTCTTTCGGAAGGACCATATAGCTTAAATATAATGAGAATATTGGGACCACATTGCATATTATACTTCATCCAAACATTTTCTAATATAATGTTAGAGGTAGTCATTCTTCTAAGATGGATCATCAAGATCCTATAGGAACCTTCATTTTGGAAGATTCTTGGAAGAAGCATTATGACTTGTGTATATTCCATGTCGTATGGAACTTGTAACAGTCTTGGTGAAAATTCCATGCACAAAATTTATAAAGGAAAAAATAATAACCATGGTTGATGGGACACTTATTTCAAGCTGAATGTTGGGCAAAACATCCTAGTGGGTGTTCATTTTGGTTAATATAGCTAAGGAAATTGGAAAAGGCAATGGCTTTGGAAAGGAAAAATGGCATATTTGGCACATTTATTTATGAAAAATAATGGAACTTAGGAGAGAAGGGAGATGAAAGGTCACAGGCTACATGTGAGGATTCAAAAGAAGGAAGATAATGGATAATGAAGAAAATAGAGGCCTCTTCTATAAAAAGGCTTCTAAGGATCAGTTGGTACCTTTTTTCAGTTCATTTTTGCAGTTATCTCATTATTCTCTCTCTCTCTCTCTCTCTCTCTCTCTCTCTCTCTCTCTCTCGGACACTTAGATTTTTCTTGAGCACTTTCACATTGGAGCAAGAAAGGAAAATAAAGCAAGAAGAGGGAAGGATCAAGCAAGGAAGAGCAGGATCAAGCAGCTACATCATGATTCTTTTCATGTGTGATTTCCTTTCTAGTTATTGATTTTTCTAGCTGTGACGGTGTTTTTCATTATAGCTTTGATGAGATGGGTTTCTCATAATTTGGTTGAGCTGGATTTCCAGATGGATTTGAAGCTGATGGGGTGGATCTCCAAAATGACAAACACATGGCCTAGTGGTCCCTGAACCAGGCTATGGATTATGGTAAAGCCACTGGCCTAGTAACCCTTGAGCCATACTATGGGTTGCAATAAATTTGTATTGTGTGCCTCGGTGGGCCTAGGAATTCATGTCGGTGAATGGAGGGATATACGGTAAATCCAAGAATTGGATTTCTCTTCATTTGTCCTAGAATTCCTGGGGCGGGATATATGGTTAATCTTAGAGAGTGGGTCTTGGTGCAGGGCCTATTGATCCCTGGATTGGACTATGGATTACAGTAAAGCCTGAGAGACTAGGAGGCACTCAAATTCCTCATGGTGTAGGAGGATAAATCTAGTAGCATTTGTGCTTGTTTATTTTTTTTTGGTTGGTTATGAGTTCCACATTCATGATTGGAATATGGCACAGGGGTGATTGGCTGAAGATAGATTTGGCTCAACCAATATATGGTCGGGTGGAACGTGGAAGTCCCATCTCTAGTTATTTTTTACATTCATTAATGAGAATCTCATTCCTTTGGTATTTGATGTATAAATGCATGGGTTTATATGCGGATTTTATTGTTGTTGCATCCATGATATTTTTGTTGTTATTATGTTGTTTATAAACATGTATTTGGAAATTAGTGATGTATGTCTCTCTCCATGTTTTTATTTTTAAATGAATGCGCAATGTATCTATGGTCAGATAGATTGTATTTTAACTAATAATGTAAGCGATCAATGTTTCTTAGTGATTCTGAGTTAATTATGAGATCCCTATGCTCAAATCTGTTGTTTACACCTGTAGTTTTAATGCTTGTGACATGTTTGAAAACATGCTTATAAAGGCTAAGAGGGATACATATGATTTCTTATTGATGTGATTGCTTCTGTATCATTTTCATGTTGTTATTTATTATCCCTGAACATTTCAAGAAGTTTTGGGTAGAGTACTAGGTTCTAGTCCTGAAAAAGGTAGCTCAAATCTCGGGGACACTAGCACATAACTAAGGAATTGAGTCCCTGAGCACTGGCATGTAGTTTTATGCCTTCATTTATAGCTCCTAGACGTTGGCTTGCAAGCATGTGCTTGCGTTTATGGCTCAAATAGGTAAAAATATCAGTGTGACCTAGGGTTAAGAGGTCTAAATGGTTGGGTTACCTCATGTGGGTGTTGTTGTTGTTGTACAAGGTTTGTAGGTTGAATCTCATTATAGTATCCTCTCGTTGCATGTTTACCATGGTTGGTCGGTTACTGGGGTAGATGTTGGAAGATGGTGTTACAGAAACAATACTCTTGAAGGATGAAGTAATGCAAATGGTCAAGCTATAGTCTTTCTTAGGAAAAGAAACCTATCTTCGATAGGTATAAGAAGCAGGCTCATTCAAGAAAGGATGGCTAGATGGTTGCATGCAAGCGAAGGTATGTATATTTTAAGTAACTCTTCTCTAAGGTAGGTTTAATATCTATAAGATTCATGTAAGAATATTTGGTTATGAATTTGTTCAGTATGTCTTCCATGTCATTACTCAATTCTTGAAAGACGAAATTTGACATGCTTTGGAATGGCTAGAGATCAATACTTCCACAAGATAACATGATAATATTGATCAACATAAAGTATAGCCTCCAGAAGAAATAATGGTAGTTAACAAAGAAAACTCCAAGGAATATATTGTAGCTTGGTAATCAAGTGTGATCCATTGGAACCTAGATTAACATGAATGCATGGAGAGATATTTTTACACAATTTAGAGATGGATAATGTGAAAAGATGTTGATCTCAGAAGAAATAAAAAACCAAAGAGGCCATCACAATGAGGTAATTATTATATTAATTATTTTTTATTGGTTATCTGGTTAACATATTATTTTGATACCTTGAAGGATATTGCAGAAATGCATGATCACAGTTGAGGCAAGTTCAACTATTAGTGTTAAACTTAAGTAAAAAATAATATGGATTAAGAGAATTATTTTAGTAATCCCTAGATGATTATGTAGTCAAGGTGTATATATTATCATCTTGGGATTGATAGGTAGAAGTACAAGAAGATAACCTAATTTTCACTTTCATATTTAGAGGGAGCTATGATTAACTCTATTTTGATAGGCTCAATATAATTCCTTCACTAATGATATCTAAAGGAAAGTGAAATGAAAGGTTGAAGGCTTGAATCCTATCACAATATTAAAGGAATAAGATGGATCCACAACATCTAGGAAGAAAGAAGCTCAATATGATGAGACATAAAGGAAAGAAGCAGCCATGCAGTTATTACTTTAAAATATCCATGAATAACTAGTATCTTATACACTTATGAAGACAATCTAGAATGCTTGCAGTTATGACTTCCAAATTGAAATTAATTCAAATAATATCCTTTGTGATTTAGAGGGAGCAGGAAGTCTCCTTGAATAATTGAAAAGGAGCAAGAATCCATTCCCTAATCAAGTGGGAATGAGGATATCCTCCCTAGTTGAGAGGGAGTTATGATGTACATTGTATTCTCTTCTATCATGTGTCATGCACTAGGCCAGCACTCACAAATTTACGTCTAAGTGAAGGCTATGATAGGGAGAATTGAGGACTGGAGAAGTAGCTAAGATTTCCTTGGGATATAAAATCCAAGATAGGAAGTGGACCGACACCCTTTGAGGATTGGATAGGTATCCAAGATAAGAGTGGTCAAAGAGGGTCGAAATTCTTTGAGGATTAGGAATCCAAGCTAATAATAGTCCTAAAAGGACATACCTAGTGAACCTCTGAATGGCGTATGTACCTTGAAGAGGTAGTGTGGTATCTCACATAGAGCCTCCCAGCATTATGCTATGATATAAGAAGAGATTTTCAAGTCCTTGATATTTTAACAGTGTCCGTAATGATGATGATGCTTAAATATGGCTTACCAATCTAACTTTTCTTATGATAACTCTTTAGTTTAAGAATATCCTTAAACTAGTTGTACAATTATGAATACCTCCCTAGTTTAGAGGGAGTGGTGGAAAATGTAACTAGTTTCAGTATTCATAATTTTCATTGTACTCATGTCAATATGTATAAGAAAAACAACAAAGAAAAAAAAATAATAAAAAAAGAAAATTATAGAATATATAAGAATGGGTTTCATGCTTCATTTTAATTGGCATATAGGTCAATAATGCATTTCATGCACCCAGGTTTTTTTCATGACAAAAGAATATTTTTCTTGAGTCAACAGAGTCCTTATAAATTTTATAAGACCCTATTGGGAAATATGTAACATGTAAAAGATATAAATTATGAGTTTATAAATTATTATGAACCTACAAGCACAAGTTGGCCCTATCAATAACAACTCGGCCTAGTAGTAGGGTTTCTGCTGCTACTACAAGGCCGAAATTACAAACCTAATTGTAGATCTAATATTTTGTTGCATGAATGGCAAGACTTGAAGCCAGAAGTCTCAAATAAAAGAAGCAAGGTAGAAAAAATACAAGAGGCATAAAATATAACCTCTTATACCCACACGGATGATGCTAGGATTTGTGCAGAAGGGTTGAAAGTTTCACTACAAGATTGTAGATCTAAGCTAGAATGGGCAGTCAAAGTGTATGGAACTGATGGAGGTGGTAAACGTGGGGTCCCTTACAGCCTGAAGTTTCAGATGTGTGGTAATTCTTCTTTTCCAACTAGAAACGCTGCCCCATCGATTAAAAAAATTTACTATTCATTTGACTTGGGAGTTGTACATTTCTTGTATATGTCCACTGAAACAAATTATTTTTAGAAAGAAGTGTTCAATCTCTTTACCAAAGAAGTGAGTTTGGTTATACAAGACTACACGCAACAAGGGAATCAGTGGCACTTTCCTATGTTGGGAATCATGATGGATGGGTCCATGATGTTTTAGAGATCCGTTGGAAAGGTGTTAAGGCATTTTCTAGCACCATTTGGTTTTGAAGGTAGGAAGCTTATTCTTGGTGGGGATTTTATTTGGTTTTATTGGTGGACACCAATTCTACTCTAAAAGAGAACGAACTCAATGGGTAGGGTTGAAAAGTGTCGATTATTGATTGATAGCTTGGATGAAAAAGAAACTGTGCTAGTCTCAAAAGGTACCAAAACCGATTTTATTGATGGATATTTATAATTTAGAAGAGAAACATGCTCATTGGACAAGGATAAAGAGATCTGAATTTTGAAGAAGATCATTATAATCCAAAAATTATTAAAAGCAATTAGTAGACTCCAAATACTTGCACGGTTATAACAACAACAAAGCGAGGAATCAAGTTAGTATGCCAGGCTAAACCATTCATATAGGATTCTCTTATCTATATCTGGAGCCAACAACACACGTGAATGTCGGGTTTGTGGGCACCCTATCCGGCCTCATTCGTTGGAAGGCATGGTGACAAATAATGTGTAGCTTGCCTGCTTCTTGCAACAGAAATAGTTATTACCCGAAATGAAGCTTGCCAGTTGTGCGATGCCTCTGTCAGCAGTACGTGAGGATCAAATTCTTCCAGAAGTCGAATCGCACCAGCTCAAATCCTAAATAGAAATAAAATCTCATTGTTTTGATTTTTTTTAATTCATATTAACAAAAATTCTAAAATTATATATCATATGCAACAATAGATTTTTAATTAGATCCGCACCGTTGTTATAAAGAAGAGGGTTGCGCACTAAGGAAGTCAATTTTCTAAGATGTAGAACCAGCATCGAATTTTTCAGGAGGAATGTAATGGAGATAGGAAATTGTTGTGTGTAAAACTAGAATCTTTGTGCCTATCTGAATTGTGTAAATCGATTTCCAGATGTTGTTTTAAATATACACGATCGCCTTCAAGCCGTGAGCAGAAGCATTTTTGCCATGATTCATTTCGCATTTCTTCTTTGATGTTTTAAAGCTTTCCTCCATTGTAGTAAGTTGGTTTACTCCACGCATGGGAGGGCCCACAACCTCTGGAGCTAAGCTTGATCAATTAGCATAAGATAATTAGATGTGTGTGTGATTTCATAGCGTAAGTTTCTTGTTTCTCTGTGAATGTGTGGATTTGTGGTAGGTGTGGTACATTTTCAAACCATTTTAGTCATCGTTGCATCGTGCAAATTAATGGACTAAAGAATTATTACTCATTACATAATCATTGCTTGAGTTGTAATATAGAGTTATACTCTATTTCTCTTGTTAAAATAGAATGTAATGGGAGCATTCACGGAATACAACGATTTCGGAGTCTAATTAGAACAGATTGTAATTCTTTGAATTTGAATATGTTAACACTTCCCATTTAGAATATTAATTCAAGATTTGCATTACCTAATTTCTTTGAACGTTTGCAAGGTTTAATGCTTGTTTGATTTGTTTATGCATCCCGGGACTTCGCTTAGTAATTAGATTTCTTTCAATTAGAATTTCTCTTATTTTCTCATAGTATAATCATTTCTTTATAAGAGCAAGTGTGAGTGTAGATTTGATTGCACAAGTAGAGATATCAAGTCTAATGCAGTGTGATTTAGTTTTGAGTTACATGATTTTGAAGAGTAAGCTTGTTTTTGAATAATTCATTTCATCTATATTAAAATATTTGAATTGAAGGTTTCTCATAGATTATTTGCAATGAGATTTTTAATAGGATCTTTTAGGAATTATTTTACATGAAGCTAAGTGGTTTTCTTATAGAAATAGATAGAATTTTCCTTTATTAATTTGAATCTTGAATCTGTTATGAAGAGTAGTTCTAGTTAGTTAAAGGTGTGAAGTTATCATTAGAATAATGTGTGTGTCCTTTTTGTTATCTCAAGCTTAGTTTCAAGTGTTGGTTTAAAGTTAATGACAGGAATAAATAAATTAGGGTTTTCAAGATATCATAGGAGATTTAAAAAGTAGAATTTGAGAAAGAGAATGTTATATTATTGAGGATTTCTTTGTATTTCCTTATATTTTAATTGCAGTATGGATTTTGTAGTGAATGCTAGATACAGTTTAAAGTACAAACTCTTCTTAAGTATAGAACATATTGACTAAATATGAATCTTAAATTACTGTTAGAAATTGAATTTGATTATTTTATTATGCCTCGTCAACCAGTAAGATTGATTTCTATTTCAGAAGATTGAATTTAACTATCAGGATTACATGAAGCGTGAGTATGATGGCTTGATAAAATTAATTAATTAGGTCCACTTTTCAAGATTTTTTATTTGACAGAAAATGTATGTTCCATTCCAGTACCTAGTTTATCATTACAAAGGAATATATACTCTGACCATTAAGCTAAGCGAAGACGTAGTACAACTCGCGTTTATGACTCCTGTATTGAAAATTAATATTGAGAGGTTTAATCTGACAATTAAATCTCCCAACATAGGGGGAGCAGCATTTTGAGCGGCAATTTGTTTCAGATATCCCATAAACCAGTCTAGCGCTCGACCTTCAAAATCCATGTCCAGTTGTGCTCTTTTTACAGCATCGGTATAAACATTCTGCACAGCCCATACTACATCAGCCATGAACTAGAACCTATCCATATCCTCATACCCTGCACCCTTAAAATTGGGTAACTTCATGTGCACAGCCATATCATCGGTAGATGGGGATGACGATGGTGTAGGGGATGTCTGAGTCTTACGTGGATTCGAATATGGCGTAGCAGGAAGGCTACCTAAAACATGTGTATCCTTAGCTTCTAGGTTTGGCAGATCTCTTAGAGGGTTGTATGCAGCTCTTTCCCCCTTCTAGTTAATCTAGTAATACTTCCCGCTCCGTGTAATACTTTCAATATGTTCGTATTTCATTCACTCGGTGTGGCTGTACAAAACAACTTTTTCACTCAAGAGCATCTTAATCAGCAAAGACAACATTCGTAGGAACTTACCTCTCAAATCATTGAAAAATCTTGACTCAACTTCAGAGTAAGACACAAACTGATCTACGGAAAATTCTATCAAAAATCCACCCAAGACACTATCAACCAAGTGATCTACGGTCCTGGTGATTTTGTTATCAGTTCTTTCCAACTGTCGGATTAATTCAGGGGTCCACTACATAACCCTATCATTCTTCCAACGGGTCTGGAACTTTGGAAATATCAACAACCACTCTCGCAAATCATGTGTGAAGGTCATGAAGAAGATCTTGTGCACCTCTGTGAAGATATACTTATTCTTCCACTTTTTAGTAGACAAATTCTTACTCATGTTTTCTTTTAGGGAAAACTCCTGGATCTGCTTTCCGAACCAGTCTTCCATTTCAGATTTTTCCGAATGCCATAAAACCTGACTCATCACCTAGTCTCTCTCTCAAAATGCTCTCAGTCCCGGAAACGAAACCATTTGTTGGTCTGACGGGTCTGGTCCCAGGTTCATAATTTAGTTTAACCAACAAACCAATGTACTACTGGCCCTTTCAACAATGGCCTGCTTGCACCCGTCAAGGTCTCACCCGAAGTAGTATGGGAGGGTGATAGAACAAGTTTTCCGCACCATGAGAGAGAGAGAGAGAGAGAGAGAGAGAGAGAGAGAGAGAGAGAGAGAGAGATTTAATGAAGTGGGCACCTTCAGATCTAAATAGGCTTGTGCTGACGAAGCCCTAACCAGAAACCCTTAACAATATTCCCAACAACATATCTTGTGTAGGATCAATATTACGATAATTACTCAAAAGGAGCAATGTAACTCAGATCTATGCATTCATTGTCCTCCTATTAATTTATTACATATACGCACTTAATCTATAATCAACAGTTACTATTACAGAGTTAACATCGGAATAAAAGGAAGTTAACAGGATGCACAACACATAACAAAGCACAGAGATATCCCAATGTCAGAAAACTGTCTTCTCATTCATTAATGCTTCAATTTCTAATTACACACTCTTCTACATACCCACACACACAGCCAGTGGGGTCCGCACAGAGCAGGACTAAGGTCTCCATGCACATAGCCAGCAAGAGCCCTTACCCAGACAAGTCCATACAAAAGTATCTCCAATTCAATATTCTCATTCAGACTTCGCCAAAACTTACTTCTAGACTTGATCTATTCATCTATTTATACTATTTTAGCCTATGTTATTCTATGGTCCGCAAATCATGGTTTGTAGCCCCTTGGTCTACCCTTTGAACCATTATAATTCATTAAGGCCTTTGACATGCCCCAAAACTCCTGCGCCAGACTAAACGATTACAAAATATTACAAAAATATATCAAAATTTCAATGAGGGGACCTCGCTCCAACAACTTTCAAAACTATCTTGAATACATAAGGGAGGATCAAGACATATTGGAGGTACAAGAATCTCATCGACAGGTGCTGAGGAGTTGGATGATTCATTGGAAAGTTCAGTATTTGAAACCCAAGAATTGACTATGTCCATGGGTGGTAGTTCCAAGGAGGGTTAAGGAGGTGACCCCTGAGTCGATTTATGATTTAATATGCAAAGCTCTACATGTTCCAAATCGAGGATATTAGAGGCAGAAAGAGGAATAAACTACCTATGATTATCATTAGATATATCTATGACCTCCAAGTTGACTTATCGGGGAGGTTCACCATCAAGGGAGTCATGTGGAAAAAGTGGAGGGGTGGCCCATGTGGGAAAAATAACCTAATCATATTCCATATCAGGATGGAGTTTTTGACCAACGTTAGGAGGTACTTAAGGGGCTGCTGGAGAGGAAATATCTTCCACAATAAGTGGTGGAGCATGCTCACTCGATTGATCATCTTCTATAGCATGCGATACCACCCACAGATCGAGAGGTATATGGGTTCCACAGGTTCCAGAAGAGATCATATGCATAGGAACAATGGTAGTAATTGAAGGAGTTTCGCGGGACGTAAATTGAGTAAAAACCCCCATAAGCGTGGACCTTTTGAAAATTCCAACCCCAACACACTTAAACTGACCAAGATGGTCCCCCACATGTGGTACAGTGTTTCCAGTAGTGGAAAGTTCGGTCGATGGCACAAAATAGTCAAGTTGGTCAATGTTGAAAATCTTGCCTTCATGAGGAAAGAAAGGTAAATGAAACACAGACGAGACCACTGCGATCATGGCATAAAACCAACTACGACAAAGTAGCAGGTTATATTCTAAAGGAGTGTCGACGACTTCAACATCGACATGTACCATTTTCCCCCTAAATCAATGGGAAAATGTGGGAGGACCCCATTAGGAATGATATTGTGACAGTCAAATGCTTGGAGAGTGGTTTTAGACGTTGCGAGAGCCAGAGCGTCATTAGCTTTCCAACAATATATGGACATGACAAAGGTGGAAGAGCCCTAATATACTAGAGTGCGATGGATGTTCATCTAGGAAACTCACAATATAATCTAGAAAACAATCTGATGGGAAAGACGAGGGGCATCTTTCTTGGCATTGAAAGAAATGACACTAGAGTCAGATAAGTAACATCCACAAATTGTAGACAGCAAGGCTTTGCATTGTTGAGTACAACTTTGCAAGACCTCCAAGGCAGACGTGGCACAAGGCGCTTGGGAAAGATCTTCAATAATACTATAATTTTGAGCAGCCCTGGTAGAAGTGTTATGTGTCGTCTTACATAAAACAACCTTTGGGGGGTGATAGATAGGTCCCATAGGCTTATCTAACTGAGAGGTCTAGTGGAAGGTGGAGTTGGTGAGTCCTTGGAAGGAGAACTCAACTCAGGGCTATCATAGGACTTAGCTCACGTGGTCACATTGACATCTTCTTTGCATATAAAGATGGTTGAATTGTGATGGGCATGGGAATATGACCTTTCATTTCCCCCTTGCGGAGGTTGAGAAGGTTGAGAAATATTTTTTTGTTGGTGTTGTGCATGGAATGGATGAGTTAAAAGAACACACAATTGAGAAGATGGTGGTGAAATAAGCCTATTAGCTTGATACATTCGAGTACACACATGATTTATATGATCACCTTGAAAAATTTTACAAGGGAACTTGACTTTGTGGCGACGCTCACTGGTGCCCCATCCCTGACTCTGAGGATTGGGTTGAGACTCTTGGGCAGTTTCATTTTGTTTTTTATCTCTTATTATTATTGTACTTTTTACCACCGTTTTGACAGTTGTTCTTTGATTAAGTGGACTTCACCGTAAGAACATCGGTGGTCTACTAAGAAGGGGATGCTTTAGTAGAGTTAGATGCACTTTTTGGGGCTTGAGATCTAACAATCAATTACCCAAGGTGGGCTGCAAGTTAGCTCATCGAATCAAAAACAGACCCAATCACACCATCATCATGTGGGCCAAGAACTAGTTTAGGCGGGTCAATGGAAGGCCTAGGTACATTGCGAAAAAATTTGTAAAATGTACACAATTGTGAATATATGAGATCCATTTCTTGGGAAGCTAGAATAGTTTTCTCCTCAGTAACGACTTGAAACATGGACACATCTTTGGAAATGTGTGGTTAGAGTGATCTAATGAACCATTTGTGGAGAATTTCATTGGGTAACTTGGTTCTTACAAACCTCTTGCGACGACACCACTCACGAATATGATCAGAAATGAGTGTGACATAACCTTGTTTGAAGTTAGGAAAAAGGTCAAATTCAAGATCATACCGAGATGGTAACTGGAAATGTGTCAGGAAATTTTGAGCTAGAGACGAAAAGTCACTATAATATGTAGTATTTAACTCGATGGACCACTTGGTAGCATCACTGGTTAACATTATTTGGAAAAGGCAAAGTTTAACAAAATCATCCACTAATGAGTTAGATGAGCACCATAGATAGTAGTTGGTGATGTGGGTGGATGAAACAGATGTATTCTCCCCATACATCCCTCTGAGCTTGGGAATATCAGATGGTAATTTTGCGAGCATAGGCACCAACTAGGGATCATGACGAACAAGGTCATTAGTCAATTTAGCTCAATCCAGTAAGTCAAGATAGGATAGAAACATATTGTGAATTTTATTAAATGGCCCCTAAGCAAGAGAATCCCCTAACAAACCTTTCATTCCCCCGCATAAATGGATTAGATGGATGCATTTTCTGGTGGTGAAAATGGTTCACCTCGACAAATGGTTACTACGGGCCAGTTTAACTGGTAGATGGATGTTTCCCCCAAGGGTAAAAACCTCCAGAGAGAAATGGACCCCCAAAAGCATGAATATTAATGGGTTTTTACCTAGGTTGAAAATAAGGACGAGACTGCGCAGTAGTCCCCAACATAAGGGGAGTGACCCGGGTAAGACACGGTACTCGAAGCGCGGTTACACCCAGGTAAGCTAGCCCCTCCAATAAAAGTACTGGTAGGTGGTGTCCCTCCAAAGAGAGAATTATCCCAAACTTGCGACATACTAAAAGCTACATTTCACCCAGGCTAACTACAAACAACTGGCGATCCCCCCCACGGATTTCTGGAAGTAACCACGCATAACTAAGGAACATGAATAGTTATTTGATAAAATTACAGTATCTAAATTCCTAGACCTAGTTGACTAGGTTGGGGTACTATAGTCGGAATAAAGAAGGGTGTGGGCATGACAACATCTGAGAAACTAGTGGGAGCTATAGATGAGACTGGTGGAATGCCCCTGCAAGAAGTGAGAGGCATGGACAGAGGAGCAAGAATAGTCACGCTAAGATGTGGCAGTGATGTCATGGAAGTTGATACTTCTGATGCATATGGTAATGAAGTCTCAGACTCCGCCATATGGTAAATTGTAGAGAAAGGCACGTAAGTGTAAACCAGTGTAGAACCATCAGGATTCAGCCGCAGTAAGGTAGGCCTTAAAGGATCAATCAAAGATGCATTGAAAGGAGTGTCAAATTCATCCGCAAAATTCTCAATAGTAACCAAATCACTATCAGTGGGGCCAAACAGATTCCAACACTGTGTGATGGTCTAAGTCACAAGTGCCAACAGGCACTCTCCATGCAGGATAAATAAGCTCACTTTGTTCATGAAGTAAACCATGAAGACGACGTGAATGTCGACAAACAAATTCAGCCAGGGCGATAATAAATAAAACACAATTAAGATAGTGCAAACACCCTATGTCCAAACAACAAACTTGGACCAAACAACACACTCTAGAAACGTCCTAAAAGATAGCACACACAAACATAATACAAAGAAGTTGGAGGTGGAACAGTTATACTAGTGACCTGTTTCCCAGCCCTTTTAGTTGTGAAATCGACACAAGTGCCCCCACAAGATTTGGAACACCCCTCGAGAGGACTGGGAGAGTATGACTAATATTTGTCCTAGGTACAGAGAAGATGACCCTGACCCTGCACCTGTGTATGAGCCCTAGAAAGAAAGGCCACTATGGTCACCATTTATAATAACAAGACCTGGGGGAGCAATCGCGGGACAAATCAACACGCAAGGGGAAAGAAACTTAACCACAAAAAGGGCCAAGACGAAAACCCCCTTGAGATTTACCTCCCAAGTTGTACCCAAGTGATAAAACATCGTTTGTCTGTGTTCCAATTCTGCTATATCACGCCACCCGAAACTAAGCGAAATGGGCCATGTCACCCTACTTAGCCCAAGTGTGAACTCATGCTTAACACTTTTATGAGGAGGGATTCCCAGACCACACTACTACAAATGGATTTTACTCCCTACCACAAGCTGCTAAGTTAATTTTTTGGTCTTGGAGTGGTTAACTCACACTCTTATCTCCATGACCCTACACTAAGCTAGTGTGCGTGTACTACCACTAAAAATGAAAGATGAATCGAGTTGATTTTATTATTGTGTTAATTTTAATGGTAGTTGTTTACACAAGCATGAAGGGATGTGAAACTAAAATGGTGTGTAGGACTCTTAATTAATCACCCTAATGCAACTATATGCAATTTTCATTTTCAATTTGATTAATGCTAGCTACGGGAGGGAAAGAGATTATCTAACACACCAATTCCTACTAAGATTCACTTTTCACTAAATCTTCCTGAATGCAAAATATCCCAAGAATTTGAATTAATGACCCAAAAACACACCAAAAATCAAACCAATAAAGAGACCAAAACAAGTCTCCCAAGTAAGAACGCAAAGCACTCCAAAAGCAAAAGAGCTAGGGAAAAAAAGGCCAATCAAAAATACTGAAAGAAATCGAAAACAAAATCCAAAGTGGAAACAAAAGATGGAAATTTCAATCAAGCTAGGGTTGCATCACAATGGCTCCACTATGTTCAATGTTCTACAAATGACTAAATCATGCCCTAGAGGAAAAGAGACCTAAACAATATCTTAAAGAAAGTGAAACAATGTTAGCGATAAAATTTTAGCAAGGATTTGGTAGTATAAAATTTATAATATTTTGTTCTTGGTTTGTTATTAGATGTTTAAATTTGAATAGCATTTGAAGGGAGTATTTAAGGTTAATGTTTAACCCTTGCAAAAAAAAAGTGTTTGTCTTGTCTAGTTCGACATTGAAAGTTTATGATCAATGTTTTCCTAAGGTTTTAGGCAATTCCAAAATCTAGGAAATTACAAGGATGGATGAACTATTCGACGAGAAAGTTTTGTATTTAGGTTCATCCAGTTCTTAAAAATAAAGCGAGGAAGGTAGAAACATTGAAGTGGAGGCTCTATATGGAATGTAAGTTCTGGGTAAGAAACACAAAATAAATTTTGTTATTCCTAAAAAGGATCGAGTGAATATGGTCATGGGAAGAGATATAAGACTGTAAGTTGTTATTTTCTTGAAGGAGAAGGCTCATATTGGTTGATTTATGGGAAAATAAATCATGGAATAATCTCTTAGGT
The DNA here is from genome assembly GCA_034641835.2 of Pinus albicaulis. Taxonomy (NCBI): domain Eukaryota; kingdom Viridiplantae; phylum Streptophyta; class Pinopsida; order Pinales; family Pinaceae; genus Pinus; species Pinus albicaulis. Next base: position 991,766,787 of record CM076569.1, on the reverse strand, counting down.
TGTTGATAGAGGAAAACAAAGGAAAAAATTAAAGTTACATACCTATATTTCACATGTTATTTAGGGGATGAATATGTTCCAAGTTTTTAAAACTAGAGATGTTTTAAAAACTGAAAAAAAAATATATGGTTCTATGGCCCATTGGTATTATATTAAAGATTCCAATGACTAGGTTTTAATCTAAATAATAAGCCTCAATTCTTCCAATAATCATATATATTAATGACAAGGTTGGTTTTGAAGTTATCGAATAGTTGTACCCTTAAAAATATTGGACATTGTTTGGGGAATTAATTTTGACAAAATAAGGGTTTTGTTATAAGAGAGATAAAATAATTGTAAGGATTTTAGTAGAGCTTGATCTAAGAGAAATTTTGCCCATGAAATTGAAATTAAAATGGGGTTTTAGAGGCCATGTCTAGGTATTGGATCATTGGAAGGCTCCCTTTGGTGATATTTCTATAATGAATTAGGTCATCTATGGAAATAATGCACTAAAAGGGGCCCAATTTCAACCTAAAGGAAGAAGGGGCATATTAATACTTCACCCAGTCCTAATGAATGTATCAATGTCACTATGGTGGTGAAAATGTAGGAAAAAGATAAGGTTGAGGATCAAAATTTCAAGGAATATGTTGGTGTCTTAAGAAAAGAAGAGGTAATAAAAAAGGGCCTTCATGATCTAGTGCAAAGTCTTGTGAGATCCCATGCAATTAATCCATAAAATTCTACTTCAATTGGTTCTTTTCCCACTCTTATCAATGGTAGGTATGAAATTTTAGTGTCTCAACCCTACCTTAGATTCATTTCTGGAAGATAAAAATAATCCTTAAATTTCTTATATTCTCCTTTGAGATTAGATCAAGAAGTTTTACACCACCTAGTCATCTTTGTTGTCTTTTCATCCCAAAAGTCTTCATAATGGAAGTTAGTTGACTGCTATAGGGTAAAATTCTTGGGTTGTTGGTTATCGAATATCCCTCTCAGGGCTTTCCGGTGCTCGAGGCAGACAGTAAGATTAACTCTATAGTTCACAAAGATGGCACATACATATTCATATTAACTTTAAAAAAATTGATGGAATAAGATGGAAGATTACCTCTTTAATGATCTTGAAGTCTTTTGGAGAGTTTTGAACAGCGAAGCAGGGATCCTTCTTCACCAGCCCCAAATCTCGACCCTGCAATCAGTCAAAGCACCCGTGTAATCTCTACCATAACATACATTTCCTATTAATTAAGTCAATATATAATAAACATTTAAACTATGCACATCTAAGCCATTCATCTCATGCTATATAAGTGATTAAATAACAATGACAATATCAACGCATAGAATGGACAAAACAGATACAGTTCTATTGATTTATAAAAAGGAGGATTATAACCGTCGGTTGTACCAAGCCCTCCTCAGCCTTCCAATCTCTCTATCTCTCAAAGTGGTGATGTCTTGATCAACAAGTTCTCAATGAACCTCTTTGACCTTTGACCTTCACACTACAACAATGATCTCTACTTCACAAGTATTCAAAACTTTGACAATCCTTCGACCTTGAACCAAGACCCTTCAACTCCATTTTATAGGAGATGGAGAGAGCAATCATTGCCCTTCTCTTTCCACCAGTTTTGAATAGAAAAAACCAAGATGTTTCCTCAACTTCCATGCTTTTTCCTTCCTTGAGAATTCAGTTATTTATGGCAAGGCCCAATAAGAGATTAGTGCTTTGCAGTTTCCTTTTTGTACTGACTCTCTTATGAGAAAAAACTGGAAATTCAAATCATTCTCCGTGGGTTTTCCCGTTCCAAACTCAAAACACGAGTAACGCTGCCCTCTAGTGTAAACAGAGCGTTGCCCTAGCCACTAACGCAGCCTATTCACTGATCAGGTGCGTTATAATGCTCTTGTGTTGTTATAGTGAGGCGTTACCTTGGCAGAAATAGGTTTAGTTTAGGTCTTTGTATTCCTTCCATATTTATCTTCTCCTCTGAGCTGATGAGGAGGTATTTTGACCTGTAACAGATGCCCCCTAAAGTGTGAGGTCAGAGACGAAGATGATGGCCGAAATACTTTACAATGTGTGTAGTAGAGATAAAGAGATTGAAAGACTGAGGAAAACCTGAACAACAACATATGTCAGAAAATATAGTATCTGCCTTGAGTCGGGCATTCCCATGCTCAGTAGCTTAAACAACATGATTTCTCTAGAATAGAGATATGAAGAATCTATCCACCAATAAGCACAATGTGGAAGTGTCTGTCATAACAGGATCAGGCTGAAGAAGCTGTCTCCATAAACAATATCGCAGCTTGGGGAAGGAAACACAACTTTAATGGTGTAGCCTTTTGCCCCAAGGTCTTGACCGCCGATTCACTTAAACTGCATATTTCTCAACATGTGAATGAAGGAGTTGTCGTCGAACATGTGAGAAATCATCTGATTACCAGTCGATAATGAAAATTGTTAACAGACGCGAAGGTGGCCACCGATAATGATGATGGTCCCTAAGATGCACAGTACAATCTAGCGAGTGTGAATAAAATGAGTTGAAGTCGAACACTCGTAGAATCATTCGACCAGGAGCCAATGATGAAGACTCCTGATCAAACACAAGACTACCTGCCACTGATGTCTGCAAGTATCTGGGTACTGATGGGTTTCTGGATCAACTTCCTAGATAAGATGCTGAAGTCGATAGGAAGAGATCTGTTGAAAGGTAGGCACTGAGGCGTCCTACATTAGTCAACATGAAACATAAACCAACTGATTTTGTTTATGATTGAGATAATGAAGAGTAAATGGGGATTTCGAACGACAAATAATTTCTGGCATAATGAGCGGTTTGGCTGATAACAGGAGCAGTAGATAACGAGATCTTCTTGAACAATAGAAGGCACTGTAACAGGGTACTAGATAGCTGAGGCTTAATGAACACCAAAGAGTGTGTTAGGATTTTACCGGTGTAGGGACACTGGGAAATGAAGGCTAATACTCATAGATGGTAGGGTTCGTCTAAGCTGCAAGGTTTTAAGTGCCACGTTCGAGATTTTTCTTAAATTGACCTTTACGAAATGTAATAGAGGTAGTATCCATTTTGTCCAATTTTTTCCCCGTGCGATTAGGTTTAACGAGTCCAAACTAGTAAACTCGGTGAATTTTTCATGTTTAGAGAGTCTGAAAAATATCATAAAAGACAACTCCGTGCCCCGTCTGATTAGGGTTAACGAGTCCAGACGAGAAAACTCGGTGAATTTTTCATGTTTAGAGAGTCTGAAAAATATTGTAAAAGACGACTCCATTAGGGTACCTTTGTCATGTCTTGATAACCGAGCATGGCAAAGGGATAATAGTAAGCCCAAAATAGTTCATTTTCCGTGAGTTAGTCCATCCAAGCTGGAAAAGTGAGAAATCTATGTTTGATGGATGTCTACCTCATTTTTTTATGAGTACAAGGAGACGAAGTAAACTCAATACTCTTTGTGAAATTTTAACGATTCCAACAAAGAAAAACTCGGTGCTCTCCGTGAAATTTTAACGAGTCACGCGGAGAAAAATCGGTTACTTTTTCAGTTTAAAGAGCTTTGAAAAAGAGGAAAAGAATGGTTCCCTATTCTCTGTCGTGGTAGTTTAAAGAGCCCGACAAAGTCAACTCAGGGTTTTTTCAATTTTATGAGTGAGAAAAAGGTTCCTAAAAAGAAAGATCAGTGCGTCTTCATAATTTTAACGAGCCTGAAGACGAGAACTCTAGGTTTTTCAGATTAATGAGCAAGAAAAAGACCATAAAAAGAACGCTCGATATCAACTTCGCATAAGTTTAATGAGTCCAAAGAAGGGAACTCGAGGTTTTTCGGATTAACGAGCAAGAAAAATACCGTAAAAAGAACGCTCGATATCAACTTCATATAATTTTAACGAGTCCGAAGAAGGGAACTCGAGGTTTTTTGGATTAATGAGCAAGAAAAATACCGTAAAAATAACGCTCGAAGCTTCTTCGTGTAAGTTTAACGAGCCCGAAGAAGAGAACTCGAGGTTTTTCGGATTAACGAGCAAGAAAAATACCGTAAAAAGAATGCTCGAAATTTCTTGATCTCTTTCTCGTCAATAAAAGGGTCTATGACGGGAATTTTCTTGTAAGACCAAGCAAACACATCGCGAAATTCCTTGAAAAGGGATGTGAAGCACACAATTTCCTCAGGATTGCAATCTGCTCCAATTTGAATATTTTCCACGATACCTGTTTTGACCGAGATATCAATGAGAATTGTCTTAGAAATATTACCCATGTTCCCTTCTGAATCGATCGGTTGAACAGTCGTGTAAGCAGAGGGAACCATCTCAGGTTGGTCAAAAGATGGGATTTCAGTTTTTATCGCCTCCGAGTCAATCATCGAAGTGTGATGGTGAAACTCTCCCCAAGTTCGTTCTTCTAGAGACATGATCTCTCAAATAGCTTCATTTGTAGGCAAGACTTCATTGAGGAGATCCTTAGAGAGAACTTTTATGGGTGGGAGGTTTGTACCGTTGGTCGAAACCATAGCAGTGGAGGGTTCAGATGTGATTTGGATGGCTTGGTAAGCCATCTCGGCTAGTGAGAGCGGCATCTGATCTCCGCAGGAATCAATATCTAAAGGTGCCGGGATGATCCATGGGTCGATAGAGCCATCCAAAGTGGTGGATATCATTGGCAACCGTATTTGGGATCTCTCGGCGAGTGGAAGAGGAAAACAACCCGAGTAGGGGAAGATTCCTTCGGAAGACAGGTACCGATATCGACGTAAGAGTCGGGAAAGCCTCCTATTATGGGTACAAGTGCTACTTGGTAACGTGGTATAATTAGGGGGTGCGAAGGATAATCGATCCATCGTGACTATTTTCCCATCCAATGGAAATAATATGAGTCGGAAGACCGAAGAAACAATGGCGGTCATGGCATAATACCAATTGCGACCAAGCAATAGATTATAGTCAAGATGGCGCTCTACGACTTCAACGTTCACGGTTACCATTTTCCCACTCAAATTGATGGGAAAGCTAGAAAGGTATCCTTTTGGGAGGAATGTGTGGCCATCAAAAGCTTTAAGGGAATTCAACGACGGTGTTAAGGTAGGAGAACCTAAATTGAGCCGTGAAGCTTGTGACATAACACATGTCGAAGCACCTTCATCTACGACAATGCGATGGATTGGTATCCCTTTTGACATAACACGCACTTGGAATGCGAGTTGGTGTGAGAGGCGAGGTTTATATTTTTCCATATCAAAGATAGCTAGCATGGAATCCCTGGGGGTCTATTCCACCAATGGCCCAAATCAAGGCTTTCCTTTATGTTGGACAAGTTTGCAATACTTCGAGAGCGGACATAGTCGATGGTGCCTACGCCAAATCTTCTAAAATGTTGTAGTTTTGGGCTACACATGCAGAGGTGTTATGAGTCGTGCATCGAAGTGTCCCTTTGGGGGGACGAATCACGGGGTCAGCGAGTGAGGCCGTTCGATATGCAAATCGTTGGGCGGGTGGATTTGAACTAGTACCGGGTTCATGAGCATCTATGGTAGGATTTTCATAAATCTTGGCTCGTGTTTGAAGTTCAACACTCTCAATGCCATAAATGGCGAGATGGTCCTTCACCCCGGAAGGATGTGAACCACCATTGCCTCGTTGCTAGGGTTGTGGCGGGTTTTCAACCATGTGTTGATGTTGTTGTTGTTGATTAGGTAAAGGATTATGAAGAACGGCAGTGTTTGCCCGAATCCTTGTTTGCGATAAAATCGGTGCATTCTCTGCACGTCGAGGACATTTGTATGTCAAGTGGTCCTCCACACGAGATATTGCAAGGAAATTTCATGGGTTTGTCCTTCCCTTTGTCATTTTTTGGCGGCGTTTTTCTGATTAGGGTTATTCGATTGTTCGATCGCTCTTCCGAAGAAGATGTCTTTTTTCTTGTTCTTCTTATTTTTTCCCCACTAGGTTTTTGTGAAGTTTTCTGCAGAATTTACCTTAGCGGTAGGAAGAGTAGTCATTTGGTGAGGGGGTGGTGGCAGACCCGAGGGATGGGTCGGGAGGCTTTTCCCTAGAGACCTGTTTTGTGGCTACACCGGAGATTGTGCCAACGAGACCGTCGGCATGAGCTCGGTCTTCCGAGTAGTCGGAGGATTTGGGTTACCGGGGGCATTGGGGGAGCAAAGCATATAGCGTGCCATATTGTGAATAGAATAAATCCAAATGTTGGGCACGACGAATGCATTGATCTTCCGTAACCGCACTGGAAAGGCCAATGTCTTTAGAGATGTGGGGTAAGAGAGACTTACAAAACCAATTAGCTAAGAGATGATCTAGGATTGGCGCTTTGACCAACCTCCTCCTACGCCTCCATTCATGAATGTGATCGGAGATGTGGGTGGCGGTGTCTTGGCACGACGAGGTTAACGGTTCCATTACTGGTTTCAAATCGATTGGTAATTGGAAGTTCTTTACAAACTCCGTCGCTAAAGCACCAAAAGTGTTGATGGCGACGCGTGGAAATTCAATATACCACTTGGCAACATTTCATGTAAGGGTGCGGGGAAACAATCGAAGCCGAACATTATCATCCACCATGGAATTAGATATAGACCATAAATTAAAGGTAGTGATGTGTGTGGTTGGGTTGTCCCCTTGTTTCCCATCGAACTTTTGGATGTCGAGAGGAATCTTGTGCGGTACTTGGAGGCCGAGTGGGTTGTGATTGATGGGATCATTAGTTAGTTTATGGATGTCGGGGATGTCCAGAGTTGCCAAAAATGGCAATTATGGATTTTCCCCTGAATCTAACCAAGTATGGGCGTGACTATTTAGACCATAAGGTCCGCCCATCAATGTGTTACTAGGAGGATAAGTAGGACTTTGATAAAAATTTCCTATAGGTGGAGGGGTAGGGACGTATGGTTGTTGTCCATAGGGCATATCATATTGCGGGGGTGAACGGTTGGTTGCCCCCAATATAAAAGTGCCCTCCCATTCCGGATGGAGGTTGGGGTGGGTTAGTCCATATGGATGCAATAGATTTTCCTGGGAGGCATGCTACTACTTTCATAGTTCAAATGAATGGCATAGACCCTATGCCTATATTTGAACCACTTAAGGGAATAGTATTAATAATAGGTTGTCCCGTTTGTCCTAAGGATTGCAGGGGGAAGTGAAATGTTCCCGCTACTCGCGTGCTTTGGTGACACTTGCCCCTTGGTATAGTGGCCAAGGGGTTTGAACTCAACGAAAAGGGTTCCAACCGAAAGGGTTTCTAAAAGGAACCGAAGTAGTCACACTCGTGGGAGGAGCAATTGTGGGTCCCAACGTGGTCACGGTAGGAGTAGATCTGAAGGACTTGGTGAGCTACTAATAGTTGTGATGATCATAGGGTTGGGATTAGGTATATGTTGACTATCTGGGGTTACCAAGTGATGGCATAGAACCGACAACCGGCGGGGAGGATGGTGGCGAACTTGGGAGGGTTGCCATTGGCATCAACCTTGTGGATGCGGTTGTGAAATGGATGTTTGTGCGGCCGAAGAAATTTCTTGGCGTGGTAGAATCCGAACTATCATAGGCCCCAACGAATCGGTGAGTGGAGGATTGTAATGAGGTACAACCCCTTCCATGAAAAGGGTCCTCCCAGAAATTCCATATGATATGATGCTATGTGAAAATCGGGGTTTGTCAATGGATACTTTGCTCTTATGTAGAAGGCACGGGTTCACCAAGGTTCGGTTATTCCTCAAGAGTCGGAGGAGGTAGACCTTGTTGTTATCGAGATAGATGGCGTGGGTCGGATGACGCCATGGTGACTCGTTTTATTTTTTAACAAAATTTAATAAATTGTGATGTATTATAAAGTATCAATGACGGTAACCACACACCTAAAAAAAGAAAAAAAGGACTCTCTAAAATCAATCGAGCAAGCAACCGGGAATTGGGTTCCCCAGTACGAGTACTACCATTTACCGGGTGATGAAATCCAATATCACAATAGTATGCAGAGAGGGTTGGTCGAAAGTACGATTACGGTCACTCTAGAGCTTTGCCCAGAACCTCGGACAATTGGTTTAAGCACTCTCGTGAAGACGAGTACCCTCCTAAAGACCGAAGACAGAGTGGGTCCATACGTTTCGTGTACTGTGAAAGCACGTCCCGATCACCTTGTGTAAGTCCCTAAAAAAGTATGGCCACAAAAGATACCTCAAATCACAAACATCATCGAGGGTCCACGGTCAAGGACATCATGCTATATGGGCGTAATACCCTAGATCCCCGATCTAGTTTCGACATCCCCACGAAGGGAACCCGGATATATAACACACCCATAGGATGTAGTCGAAGGCAGAGCTACCTTCTTGTGCGCCCCGAGTGTTGTCTCGCGACGAGCTCCGATAAAGGAACGATTACGATAATATGAGTGCGGTAGGATTTCTCTCGTTAATGACTCTAGTTTCAATTTTTGAGATCTTGGGTGATTTTCTCACTTTTCCTAACCCAAGATCCTAGCTCGAACTATCGTTGGTGTGAGCTCAAAAAGAGTGATGTGAGCGATTTTATTATCGCTTGATTCTTAGTGTACTTGATTATTAGTCTTGCGGAGGGGGAGTGGACGTATGAAATGTAATGAGACTCTAACTCAATAAACCATGCAAAAATATGCTCTAAATATTCAATTCGATGAAGAGTATTTCTACAAGGAGAGGTTTCTTTTCAACATTCATGCACTAACATTCAAATAGCACGAGTTCAACTTTAAAGATTCAGGACTTCTATCTACCTCTTCTTAACAGTCCCTATGAGCTGAAATTTTCAAAATTAACTCGGCTTGATGCGAGAAAAACTAAATTCTTCTCTAAAAAGTAAATGCTTTTGACACTAAATTTTCAAACAAGTCCAAACAAACGAAATGCTAGCTTAGTAAACAAGCATAGGAATTCAATCAAGGAGAGATACTGATGGCCAAAAAACTGCGCAACCAAAACACAATCACGGGGGTGAACAACAAATTTTTGGGTAGAGTAACGCACTGTCTCCGAGTAAAGACAACGTTAATCCGGGAGACTAACACACTCGTATTTAAGCGAGCCCGTGTTATAATGCCATCGGAAAACAAACGAGAGGTAGCGTTAGCCGGTAAAGTTCTTCGGATGGTCAAACGAAACATGATTGAACTCTACGAGGCTTTTGAAATGTCTACTGGGCATAAATACTGGTCAGAAGGGTCTGTGAATAGAGGAAAGAAGAAAGGAGGAAAGAAATAGTCTGGAAACTATGGGGAAATCCCCAGCGGAGTCACCAATTCCACTATAGGGTAAAATGTTTGGGTTGTTGGTTATCGAATAATATCCTGAGGCTATAGTGCTAGAAATGGAACGGTGAGATGCTTCCATAGTTCCTGAAATGCTTTGTAATGTTATGTTAACAAAACAACTTGATGAATAGATGGAAGATTACCTCTTTAATGATCTTGAAGTCTTTTGGAGAGTATTTAATAGCAAGCGAGGGATCCTTCTTCACCGGCCCAAATCTTGACCTGCAATTAGTGGCTTTTACATGTAATCTCTACCACCACTGCCATTTATATTAATTAGGTCAATATATAATAAACATTTAAACTATGCATAGCTAAGACATTAATATTATATAAGTGATTAAATAACAATGACAATATCAACGCATAGAATGGACAAAACAGATACAGTTCTATTGATTTATAAAAAGGAGGATTACAACTGTTGGTTGTACCAAGCCCTCCTCAGCCTTCCAATCTCTCTATCTCTCAAAGTGGTGATGTCTTGATCAATAAGTTCTCAATGAACCTCTTTGATATTTGACCTTCACACTACAACAATGATCTCTACTTCACAAGTATTCAAAAACTTTGACAATCCTTCGACCTTGAACCAAGACCCTTCAACTCCATTTTATAAGAGATGGAGAGAGAAATCATTGCCCTTCTCTTTCCACCAGTTCTGAATAGAAAAAACCAAGATGTTTCCTCAACTTCCATGATTTTTCCTTCCTTGAGATTTCAGTTGTTTATGGCAAGGCCCAATAAGAGATTAGTGCTTTGCAGTTTCCTTTTTGTACTGACTCTCTTGTGAGAAAAATCTAGAAATTCAAATCATTCTCCACAGTTTTTTCCTGTTCCAAACTCAAAACATGGGTAACACTGCCCTCTAGTGTAAACAGAGCGTTGCCCTAGCCACTAACGCGGCCTATTCACTGATCAGGTGTGTTATAACACTCTTGTGTTGTTATAGTGAGGCGTTACCTTGGCAGAAATAGGTTTAGTTTAGGTCTTTGTTTTCCTTCCATATTCATCTTCTCCTTTGAGCTGATGAGGAGGTATTTTGACCTTTGAGATTAGATCAAGAAGTTTTACACCACCTAGTCGTCTTTGTTGTCTTTTCATCCCAAAAGTCTTCATAATGGAAGTTAGTTGACTCTAATATTTCTTGCAATGGGTAAACATATTTTTCTTCATCCCAATCTAAGGGAACTAAGAATGAGATCTCCTATATGGGGGAGAGATATTTGACCTACGAAACCAAGTTGTTTATATTTTCATAAGTTTGGGCTCTCCTTTTCTTACTAGAATACTAGAAAAGAAAACTTGATTCCTAGAAAATACAAACATTCTTTATTCTTTATCACTATCATTGTAATTTATTAGTGAGTGGTGTTCCTAAATGAAGGTGAGTGTTAGTTATCTCCTTATGGTAGATATATTATATGACCCAAGAAGGAGGTTTGGGTTGCAGAGAGAGAGAGAGGGAAAAGGATTGTATAAATTTAAATATAGGTTGAGGTACCACAATTAGAATAAATTCACTCATTTTATAGACAAAATAGAGCTATTAATAAACTTAGAGAGGGTAAGCAATCAAGGGACAACATATTTTGTCAATGTAACTTAAGGGGTGATAATTTCATCATTATAGGTTATCTAAACTTGACCATGAAGGTGTGGGTAATATAAGGAGAAACTATAAGGTTAGAACCCTTAATAAATTATTCTTTCATATCCTTGAGGATTTTAATTTAGTGTAATTGAAAATGGCCCTATTGGTTCCCATTTGGGGGAAATACAAAAGTGGTAGGGCATTGATCACAAAGAGATTGGATATTTTTAAAACTTTTGAAAGGGTAATGGAGAAGGTAGATAGGGTAAAGATATGGGTGTGAAATGGGGGTTTATTTGATCTCATTCCAAGTTTATTGATTGTTTTAGAATCTCATTACACCCTTTAAATTCAATCATACTTGTCTTAAAGAGTAAGAATTCAAAAATATTATGATACAAAATTAACAAGAATCATAGTTCATCTAGAGAATTAATGATGTTTCAATTTGTACCAAAATTGAATAAGGTAAATACATTGATGGTTGAATGGGATAAGATAAGGAGAAATAAGAAAATGAGAACAGATGAAAGGAAACCGAAATTTTCTAGTATGTTCTACTATAATAATGTTGGAATCTTTTCAAAAGAGGAAATATGGAGTTTAGAAATGTTGGAGGCCAAAAAGAAGCCAAATTTGGAGAAATTTGAATGGAGGATTAAGAGTATTTGGCTGGAAGATGGATATGAGAATAACAAAATTCTTCAAATCTTCACAAACCACATAAAACATATAAACACCATCTAGGGAAATCGAGCTACAATATTGGTCAAAGGTATCATCCTTTCCAAAAGTTGTTGAGATGGGAAGAAGTTTATTCAAGGCTTAATTTCAAGAGTTGGAGAGAGCCAATAGAAAAGAAAGAATGAAGGTAGTATACCTATATATAGTGTTGATAGATGAGAAAATGAATGAAAATATAGGAGATAAATTATCTAGGAAAAAATTGACCATAGGTTTAAATTCATTTCAAAAGGAAAAGATTCATAACCTAGGTAAGTGTATAATAGATTTCATTTTATGATTCTTTTACATTCTAGAAGATGAATTATTAAGAATTTTGGAAGAGCCCATGTCATATAGGGATATGTTTTGCACTCAAAACATAAGTGGATAATAGAGTTCCTTTTATAATTTTTTCACGTGCTAGAATATGAACTCTTAAGAATTTTGGAAGAGCCCGTGCCATCTAGGAATATTCTTAGCACACAAAACATACCTTTCATATTGTAGATCCTAAAAAGAATAATCATGTCCCTTTTGAATATTATAGGCAAATATAATCATATAATTCAATCCATAATATTATCATTAGAGAAAACTTTAGCCTAAAATTTCCCATGAAAGTTTCATGTAATTTCCATGTCATAATATGTAAACCAATAAAGATTGTTTAAATTTGAAAAGAGATACATGTATATATTTTGGAGGGAGAAGAAGAAAAATATTTTTTTAATTGCATTTTTGGCTTATCTACTCATAGGTTTACTAAAATTTCAAGTGTAGACACTTGTTGGATGCGGAATTTAATTCCACATCCAAAAAGTACCCATTATGCATACTTATGAGAAGACCCGCATTGATACAAATTGAAAATACATTGAAAAAGTGTGTTAAACATGTTTTTTTAGTGTATCTTTAATTTTTATCAATTTTTGTCCTCTCATAAGTATGCATAATAGGTACTTGTTTGATACATAATTTAATTCCACATCAAATGAGTGTCTACACTTGAAATTTGAGTAAACCTATAAAGAGATAAGCCAAAAATAAAATTAAAAGTAGTTTTCTTCTTTTCCCTCCAAGATTCATAACTCTTATTTTATTATTTTAACTATTATTTTAGTATTTTTCCTTAGGAGGCTACTTTTAGGCTAAAAATTCCTCTAATGCTCAAAATATATGGAATCCAAATTGAAATCCATTTAAAACGGGGGTAATATTAGAATAATAATTTAAATTCCCATTGAATAGGAAAATCCATTCTATTTTGGGTTCAACCTATTAGGGTTTTCACTCTATGAAAGTGGACAAAATTCATACAATACTCATGAAAATATATCTTGTGAAATTTTATAATAAGGTGAATTAGTTATGTTTAAGTTTTCCCCTGATTGAGATTGGGATGAATCTATAGATAGTGAAATAGTTCATGTATGTCTCTCATCAACATCATTTGTAGTCCTCACTAATTCTTTACCACTTCATTTTTTCAATGCTTCAATAGGGATCATATAGGGTTGTCCATAATACACCTTTTTGTTTCTCTCACTCGTTGTGGGGCTAAGCAGAATAATAAATCAAGCAAAAAGACAAGGGTCAATAATAGGAGTAAAGATAATAGCTTCAACTAATCCATCTGATATCCTTTTTTATATGATGTTATTAATTTTTGTGCAAGTTCAACTCAAGAGATGGATATATAGAGAAGTGTTGGAATTTTATTTTAAGGGCATAAGAATGGAAGTTAATTGCCAAAAGTATTTTAACCTTTTCAATGGTATATGAGAAAGACTTACAAAGGTGAATTACTTAGACTACTCCTTATACTTGTAATCCATTTGATAAATGAATCAATTACTTAGTGTTTCACTCAAATCCAAATGATTATAAGTTCATTAAATAATTGTGGTTGTATTAGAAGATTCAATAAATGTTAACAAAATGGTGTTATATTTGGTTATCCTCTCTTGTGAGGATTGATTGACTCTAGTAAATCTATAAAATCTATGTTAGAAAGCATACCAACATACTTTTTATCTTTGGATCATACTCTAAAGTGGGTCTTGGACAAAATTATCAAAAAAACATATTTTTTTCGTTCCCCAAGATAAATTAAAAGGAAGGTGTTCCCTTGGTGAAAAGGACCAAAACTTCCAAACAAAATGAGGCTAGAGGTTATGTACTAAAGATCATTTTTAGTTTTGGCCAAGTCTCCTCAGCTATGAAGAGTGTTCGGAAGATTATCCATAATGAGCATATATGGGATGGTGTTACCAGAGAAAAATACATGAGAATGAGCTCCATAAAAAAATTTGGTAATAAGAAGAACACTTTCAAATGGGTTTCAATTATATGAAAAACCTTGTTAAAGGAATTTCCTCTAGTAAGCAATTGGTTAGCCTAAAAATTTGAGAAAGGGGGAAATTAAACTTTAAGGCCTAGGGATAGGGTTTGCTAGAAACTTTAGATATTTAATTTCTTTATTCCTATCTCTCCATAGGAAATGAATTTTTAGTTTGGTAGGTGAAAACAGTACCAGGGAAATTTTTTAGTGGAGATAATATTGAAAGGAAGTTAATGATATTAATATTAAAAATTCATTTTCTAATGAATGGAATCGATATATCATACTTCTAAAACACTATGCTCTTAAAATCAATAACCAAGAAGATGACCTAAAATGTTAAAAACAAATAAAGCAAGGGAACTTATATTACAAAGATAGGTTATGCAACATATATGGAGGAAGTGGAGGTATGGAAGAAATAGTGATAATGAGAAAATGGTAACTCAATATCACGTGTTTGTACATTGTCTTTATGTAAGAGAAGTTTGGTCTAAAGCTATATAATTAATACATGATAATAGTAAATGGAAAGAGACTCTTGCTTAACATACTTTGCATCATGTATACAAATAAAGTTGTGAAATCTCATAAAGGTCTTCATTATTTTGTTTTATTGAGGTTATGATTTACTTGAAATTCAATCATTTTCAAAAGAAATTATTTTTTTCTAGCATAAGTGTCATATAGGATAGTGTTATCTGTGAAAATATGAGAACATATAAAAGTCAAAAAAACATATGCTGATAAGAAATAGTAATAGGTAAATCCACAACCTAAGGTTATTTGGACACTACCTTTCAAAGAACCCCAAGTATCTATGGAACCAAGGTAGGCATGTTTTTAAATGAAATACATCTATTTCTTTAAATAATGTAAGAGGCATGGGACAAATAATGAAACTAAACTTTATACCCTATGGTTACTTAGTTCAAAACTTTTAATGAAATAGGTATATAGAAAATTTAAAATTGAAACATATACCTAATAATAGTTAAAGTTTTTAAAGTTTATAACGTAAAAGATTAATTTCTTAGAAATCTCCTTTGTACACATCTTCCAAGAGTGTAAAATCCAAATCAATAATTTTCTAAATTTGATTTACCGATGAAAGAAAAAAAATTATCCCAAAAAAGTTCAAGAATGAAGCTTCTCTTGTAATCTTATTGATATCATCTTCTTATTCTTTTTTTTTAATGTTATTTTCAATCAGAAACAATGCTTTTTATTTCAACTTCTTGATATTCTATATAAAGCTATCATGATAGTAAAATAAATAATTTTTAATTCCAACCCATTGATATTTTATTAAAAATATTGCGAGGATAATATAATAAACTCTGAAGTTTTTCCTTGGGTTCTCGTTAAACATGATTTTGGAGATTCCTGAACCTCAAAATAACAATGTAATTTATATAATTCATTATAACAATGCAATTTATATCATTATTGGGAAGCTTTTATTTTGCAAACATACGAGGGAAAATATCGGCACTGTCACAAAATTAAAGATAATATATATGATAATTTCAATTCTAAAATATTTAATATAAACTTCTTTCTTTATTGAAAATCAATAAAATATATTATTGCATCACACTTGGGAATACTTAAGAATTAGTTATGAAATACAAATCTAAATCTCCTTCATTGGTCACTCTTTCCTCTTTTCTAAAAGGAACATTCAAGATTAAAATATAAGGGATATCGGAATGAAGTATGATAGAAAATTTATAAAAAGAATGGAAGGGAGTTGCATACCTACCAACTTTGAAAAGATATCCATCATGCTCACTACTTAGCAAAATATTCAACATTAGACATATTTTTCTTTTTAAACCAAAAAAAAACACTTAATTTTTAGGCATATAGCATAAAGTTATGTTTTCTATTCCATATAACATAAACATACTTATATGCATTTTTTGTTTAATATGATGACATCTAATATGGTTATGTTTATTGGGATGTCTATACCACGGGGTAAAACTAATTTAAAACTAAAACTCAAAATCTGATTTAAAGCTATTGTTCTAAAACCCAAAACCTAATTTAAAGTTATTGTTTTTGTTATCTTGAAGATCATATAATTTTGGCTTTTCATTAAGAAAACAAATCTGCTCAAATCTTGAATGAAGTTGTAGAAACTAACATGAGAAATATTGAATGAAATTGTAGGAACTAACATGAGCAAATCTTCTCAAATATGGAATGAAGTTGCAAGAACTAACATGAGAAATCTTGAATGAAATTGTAGGAACTAACTTGAGGTGCAACCTAATTATAACCTAATTCCATACTCATACATAACCCAATGTGCCTAGGGCTTAAGTTTCAAGGTCATAGTAAAAATTTAAGATCAAATCTCTCGCCCCATGTGTTTACAAGTTCATTTTCTAGGCAATGTAAAAATTGGATTTTTTTTGGTTCTCAATGAAAAAATATATTTAATTTTTTAGTATTTTGTTGGATTAAAAAAAAATTATCACCCATTAAAAATCAATTGTTTAATTAAATATATATAATTGATTAATTTTATTAAAATATAATTATATGTTTTTGGAAAATTTGTTTTATCTAATTTAATATTATATATATAAAGAGACACGTCATTCTATAGTTCAATATGGTAGTGATGTTGTAAAAAGTTATCTAATATATGGACACATAATACTAAGGGATTGGGCGAAATTGTACATTAATGTAAATAGGAAATAAAGAAGCTGAAGGGACACTCGGGAATGAATCCCAAGAGTCCCACATCGATGTATAAATTCATAGGAATCCTTAATCAATTCAATTCAGTATTTTTGTGGAGCTACCTCCTCGCCTGACATGGTATTAGAGCCAGTTCTATTTCTGGTATTCCTGCCCTTATAACTCCCTCTCTGCCTTTTTGACTTCTCCTAGAAGAACTGTCACTGTCCATTACAAAGTCTGCCTACTACAAATTCTGTGCATTTTCCCTCTCCCTCACTCAGTCAATTTGACCAATGTTTTCTTCTCAACGCTCCATACCTCTCTCTGCCTAGCACTCCATACCTCTCTTTGCTAAGGAATTCAGGCTCCCCTCGTCCATCCACTTGTGTGGCCTCCATTACACAGTGTTTCATTAACTCCATTTGCAGCTCGATCTCCATTCCACAGTGTTACACACCTATGCGTCGGCCTCCCTACACCTATGACCTCCCTCCACCACGCTTCCACTACCTCTCAGCTCCCACTGCTTGCTGGTCTATGCACTTCACAAATCCCTCTCGCCATAACACCATGGCACTTTTCACCTCCCATGGCTCCTCTTTGGTGCTCTCTCCCACCATCGCGTCGAAGCTTGGCCCTCTCCTACCTCAACCCTCTCCAACGTCGACCCTTCCCCTCTACTTCTCAAGCCTCCCATGGCCTCTCGAATGCCAGCCCTTCCCCTCTGTTGCTCAGGCCTCACGTGGCCTCTCAAATTCCAACCCTTCACCCAACTACACCATATGCTTCTCCACGGTGGTCTCTACCTCCCCCACTTCGACCCTCCCTAGTTACGCCCTCACTCCAATATAATACCCTCACCAGATGTGCCCTTCCCCAAATACACCCTCCACCAGTTAATACCTCTGCCTTTTTTTTTACCAAAATGTTTTATTACAATTTATTTTTTTTAGCACCAGAATTGAACTTTTTTACAGTGTCAGCAAAGTGATTTCTTTTTACAAAATGCATTCATTCATATCCATGTGGGCTTTGTTCTCTCAGGAAAATAGAACTATCTTGAGTGGTCGAGGAATATTAAACACACTAATTTTTAATGAGTCGTGGAAATGAATTTGTGAAGGAGACAGAGAAAATCCACCTGCAAAGTCTACAACAAAAAAGGAGATCGCCATTTGGGACAACAAAAATAGCACGACCTATTCCTTGATTGCAACATCTGCAAATGAAGAGGTGAGTCGTCATATTACACCATTTTCAAATGCCTATGAAGCCTTGATGAAATTGAAAGAACTCTATGACTCACATTCATAACTTGAAGTTGTTTAGTTAATGATTAAGCTATTCAGCCTTGAATTGAACAATGATGACCCTCTTGCTTTAGTATAAGAAGTAAGATCTATCATGCATGACATTAAAAACACTGGTGTATAAATTGACATATCTCTCATAGATTATGTCAAGCCATTATGTCCCACTTACTCACACTATCTTGATTCATTGCAAGCAAGTGGAAACCTCAAGGAGATCACCTTTGACTCCCTTGAGAAAAATTTTGCAGAAAGAGAGAAAGCTTTAGGAAAGAAGACAACCCCTCAGTCTTCTAAAGAAGTTGTATGTTTTTCACATAGAGAGAAGAATCATGTTCAAGATTCTTCCAAAGGGAGAGGTGGCTGAAGAGGACGAGGAAGAAGAAATTTCAGAGGCAGGGGGGCAGACAAGCTCAAAGTGAAAAATCTGACCTCCATTGCATATGCTGCAATAGAGATTGGCATGATGCATCTACATGTAAACTGCCTTGGGACATAATTGAGCAGGAAAGAAATGAAGCAAAAGGTAAAAATCATGACATAGACAAAGGCAAAGCACCTGAATCCGCTCATTATGTTGTATCACATTGTAATATTGGAGTAACTGAAGACTTGTTTAATTCTTCACTTGCTTCTTAGAGAAATGATTAGTTGCTAGATTTAGGAGCAACATGTCACATGAATTTTAGAAGATATTTTTTTGAAGAATTTACTGTCAAGATTGGTGGATCATTATACTTTGCAGACAAATCTAAACTCAAGCCATCAGGGCTTGGCACATTCATGCTTAAGTTGCTTGGTCTTCCAGACCTTCTTCTACATGAGGTTCTATACCTCCTAGAGTTGAGGAGAAACTTGTTTTCCTTAGTCCACATTCGCCAGCAAGGACACTCCATTCACATGTTTGATGGAAAGGTTGAGGTTAGAAAAGAATCAAATCGCTCACTTGTCATGAGAGGGATAGAAGAAGGAAGACTCCTAAAGCTGCAAGGTACCTCTGCTCATGCACAAAACTTTGCATTTAGTTCTCACTATGATGAAGGTACATTCCCATCAATTATTTTATGGCATGCTAGATTTTGACACTTAAACTATGACAGCCTTCGATTATTGAAGAAAAACAGTGTTACTGGATTTCCTACAATTCCTAGGAAACTTAAGCAATGTGATGCTTGTATTCTAGGAAAGAATAGCAAAAAATCCTTTCATGATTCACATTTCAGAGCACATAGAAAACTTGAGCTTATTCCTTCAGATTTATGTGGCCCCATGCATGTTCCTTCTGCAAATGGAAATAAATATATGATGAAATTGATTTATGACTACACGATAATGTGTTTGGTTTACTTATGGAAGAACAAATCTGATGATTTTCAAACATTCAAGAATTTTCATGCATGGATTGAAAATGATGCACAAACTCATATTGGCTCTTTACGCATTGATAATGGAAAATAATACACCTCAAATGATTTTTAAAACTATCTTCACCAAGATGGGATCAAACATTGAACAATTGTGCCTTATAATCCCAAATAGAATGATGTAGCTGAGAGAAAGAACAGGACAAATTTAAATATGGTTCATTCCATGATGTTTTTCAAGAATGTAAAATTGATGTTTTGGGTTGATGTCATTCTATGTGTTGTGTACATAAAGAATTTTCATCCTTCTAATTCAATTAGAAACAAAAATCCTTATGAAATGTGGCATGGCCACATTCCTTCAGTAAAGCATCTCAGGGTCTTTGGTTGCACCTGTTATGCTTTGATACCTAAGGAACAAATAAATAAACTTGATTCAAGAAGTTGAAAATGTATCTTCTTGGGGTATTCCAATACCTCGAAAGGATATCGTCTCTATGATGAAGTTAATAAGAATTTTGTAGTATCTCGAGATGTCATATTCCTTGAATCTTCCAAGAGTGAAAATGTTGTTGAGTGGCATCTTGATCGCTTTGATAGAATCACACATGCAAAGTCATTTCAAGGATTTAATAATCAGATTCCACATCTTGAAGGGGGGATTCCTATACTAAATCAATCTTGGGGATCATCTTTTGAAGCACTCTCTCCCCCACATCAAGAAATAACCACAAATGACACTTTGAATGATGTGATTGACAAAATTGGGAGACTGAAACTTGATTCAATCCCAACTTAGTCAAATGAGCAGCCTGGGCCATCTTAGAAATATCCTCCAAAATGGTTGACAAAGACACTAGAAAATGTTCGTCCCGATGAGGTTGGAAAGACAGGAACAAGAAGTTCCACCAGGAAAAATAGAGGTGATGTAAATGATTTTGATTCACCTATTCACATGGATGTTTTCCTATAATTGTGAATTGAATTTGTGTACAAATATTGAACCAACTTCCTTCAAAGAAACCCCTTCTCGTGATGAATGGATTGAAGCAATTCAAAAGGAGTATGATGCCTTGATAAAGAATGGCACTTTGAAGCTGGTTGATCCTCCATTGGGAACCAAACAAATTGGCTGCAAGTGGGTCTATAAGAACAAGTACAAAGCTGATGGCTCACTTGAAAAGCACAAAGCCAAGCTTGTGGAAAAATGTTTTGCATATAAGTAAGGGGTTGATTATGAGGAGACATTTTCCCCGACATCAAAATGGGCTACCATCCGAACACTCTTTGCCTTAACAAATCAGAATGGTTGGAAAGTCCATCAGATGAATGTAAAATTTGCTTTCCTAAATGGGGATCTAAAGAAGACTGTTTTTATGTCCCAACCAAAAGGATTTGTTATGAAGGTCCAAGAACACAAAGTATGCAAGCTTATAAAATTCTTGTATGGCCTCAAGCAAGCACCACAAACCTGGTATGAGAATTTAACCGAGCATATTCTGAAACTTAACTTCAAACATTATGATCTTGATGATGCAACTTTGTTTGTCAAAAAATTTGGAAAAACAATTGTATATCTTGTGGTGTATGTCAATGATCTTTTGATGACAGGGAAAAATGAGAGTTATATTGCATCCATAAATAAGGAATTGAAGAAATTTTTTGAAATGACTGATTTGGACTATGTTCACTACTATCTTTGTATTGAAGTGACTCAACATCCTAAATTTATATTCCCCTCTCAGAAGTAGTACATTGAAGATCTATTGAATAGGTTTGGCATGGTTGAGTGCAATCCTTTTACCACTCCAATGGAACAAAACTTGAAGCTCACGTCCATTTAAGGGAAAGAATTTGAGGATGCAACAAAGTATAGACAGCTTTTAGGAAGTCTCATCTACGTGACTACTACCAGACCATACATCTCATTTGTTGTTGGAATCCTCTCCAGGTTTATGCAAAAACCTTGTGAAGGATGTTGGTCTGCTACAAAAAGAGTTCTAAAGTACTTGAAAGGGACTCAAAAATTTACACTTAAATTTACACAGGTGTGCAACTTCAGCTTGATTGGATACTCTGATTCATACTTTGATGGAGACAAAGAAACAAGGGTATCTAATTCAGCTTATACTATGAGTATTGAATCAGGAGCTGTCTCCTGGAGATCACACAAATAGTTAGTTCCTGTAGATTCCACATCTAAGTCAGAATATGTGGTAGTAGTTGAAGCGACAAAGGAATTTGTGTGGCTCAGGAAAATCCTGGAAGATTTGCAGATGAAACAAATGCATTCAACTCCACTCATCATCGATAACGCTTCTACAATAAAGTTGGCCAAAAACCCAAATTTCCATGATCGAACAAAGCATGTCAATACAAAATACCATCTGATTCGACATCATGTTGAGGCCAAAACAATCCATCTACATCATTGCTCCACAAATGATCAGATTGTAGACATCTTCACCAAAGCGCTTAGAAGAGAAAAGTTTGAAATTTTCAGAACGATTCTTGGACTCACCAACATCCCTTCAGATTAAGGGGGGGCATGTTGACACCTAATCCTAAGGGATTGGGTGAAATTGTACATTAATGTAAATAGGAAATAAGGAGGTTGAGGAGACACTAGGAAATGAATCCCAATATTCCCACCTCCATTTATATATACATAGGCATCCTTAATCAATTCAATTCAGTCTTTTGGTGAAGTTACCTCTTGGCCTGACATAATATAATGTTGACTAGTAAAATTATTTAATATAATATAAAATTAGAATTAAATATAAAAAATACCCTGGATGCAGATGATATGGAACGCACGTATGGAAATTGCCCCTCCCACGCTCAAGATGATGAGGATATGCTACACAGGACTTCACCTGAAGTGGTTCCACCTCTCTGCAATAATGCACATGAGGTGACAGAGGCAAGGTATCCAAAAGAAATGCAAAGCCAGCAACCACCCTATGTGGTTCCTCTCAATTGCAATCATTTGAATGAGCTCCCAAATGGATATGACACTTTGCCATAACTTGAAGTATAGGCTCCCACATGAAATCTATCGCAGCATGCACCTGCATGTGTGTCATAATAATGCTCATCATCTGAGCTTGTGCCATAAGCCTATAAAAGAAGAAGCCCTTCTGTACAGTGTTACTCAAATTCAACTCCGTCTGGCTCTTCGGTTTCAGTTTCAGCCCATTTGCGTGCCCTGCTCGCTGCACAGCTCCCTCCCCAGAGCAGCGCTACGTAGATCCTTCCCAGTCATGCACATCCATGAATTCACACATCACCTCATCTCCCTTAGTCATGCTAGCTTATCTAGACGGTTCATTCTTATCACCGAGATATCCTACGTGTGCAAACTCCATCTACGCACCTCCCTGCCCATCAACACTTTGTTGTGCACTCATTGTCTCTAGTCTACACGCCTTCATCATACCTCTCATTTCCCCACCTACCCTCTGTTTCATCATCCCATGGCTCCGAGACTGCGACAAAGAGAAATCAGAGGCGGGAAATGAGGTGTAATCCCAAGACGCTACCAACGAGGGCCTAATAACCGTTTAGAGTCCTTTGAAGGCTCCTCTTCGGGTAGTCACGCCAGGGACGCCCCCAAAGCCCTGCGCATGACCAGGAGGAGGAATCCCACATTCATGAAATGTAGATAAGAAGAAACGGACCAAGCAAATCCACCATTGTGCACCAGGAGCACCCGAGGCCCCGAAAAACCGAGCCTCTTCCAATTCAAGAGGCAAAGGAGGAAGACACGGACGTTTGGATAATGGACTCGGAGGGCACTTGGACGCGGGTACCAGATGCTGAATACCCAGTCACCCCCATCTTCTGTGCACCTGCCTCCAGGCCTCCGCACCAACCTACTGCTGAAGAGGAGGCTATAATGCAGGAGTATGCCTGCCATATCGAGGAAGAAGATCCAGACTCAGAGGATGATGCAGACGCACCATGACTGCATGGTTGTTCAGATTTTTTTAGTTTTTTGTAATTCCAAGTATTTTCATAGAACCTCTACCTTTACTGGTGGCATGGCACATTTTGTAATTTTTTGTCTAATATTATTTTAGGGCTGGTTTCCTCCAAGGAGGTAGCCCCATACATACGCAACTATGAAAGAAAAAAAGGTTGGGATTGGTTAAGTGTTGCTTACCAACCTAACCTATAGCATATGTAATGTTTTATTTTAAATCAATATAGTTTAGCCTCAGTTACCAAAAAAACAAAAAAAATTAATTATATGTAAGTTTGAGCTAGTCATTTGATGGGTTTGCATATGGTTTCTTACAATCACATGGGTAAAACTGCGAAGGTGGGTTACACTTTTGTGAGAATCAGTGACGGAAAAGTCATTTTCCCAACAATTCGGCCGAACTTTTATAAAAGTTCAGCCAAACTATTTTAGAGTTCGCTCGAACTTTCGAAATTAGTTCAGTCGAAATCATTCTGTCGTTTACATTGATAGCATATTGACGACGTGTGCAAACATATTTTTGGTCGGAGATGAGAAAACCGGAAACTAAAGTTCGGTCGAACTAATAGTTCGACCGGACTAATAGTTTGGTCAAACTTTTAAAATAATTCAGCCGAACTTTAGTTTGTAAATATGCTAGCCTGCAAACGTGAAGAGGTTCCAGGCTTATTAGCGTTGTCGCAACTCTGTCTGTTGTGTTTATTGAGGTTGTTGTGTTTGCTGCATTGTCGCAACTCTATCTGTTGTGTTTGCTGCATTGCCACAACTCTGTTTGTTGCGTTTGCTGAGGTTTCTATGTTTGTTGAGGTTGTTGTGTTTGTTGTTTGCTGTTGTAGAGCCTTGGTGTTGCGCAGGGGCGAGGAGGTGAGAAAATTGTTGGTTTTATACTGTTTATTTTCTTTGTGAATTTTTTAATTGTTGTTTTGTTTTTGTAATTTTATTGCTATGTTTTTTTGTTTGCAGTTAATTTGGAATCTGCGTCCTCCACAACATCCTCGTTGATCTCCTGCTTGTCTTCTCATTGTGGCCTCGTCTCCGAATTTCTAGGTTGGTACATGTGTCAAAGAATTTCCACATTCAATATTACAACACCCTACTATGTTAAAACATGTTAGTCTTCTTTAAGGTTCCTTGTATCCATATCTTCATGAGACGAGGTCACCCTCAAGTTTTCTTAAACTTTCTTCAAACTTTTGACAATCACTTTCAAGATTTTCCTAAACATGAAAACATATATGCATATATTCAAAATGAACATACAAGTAGATGCTTAACCTCATAGAAGGTGAAGGTGATGCATAATTTTAACCACATCCAATGAATAGTTCATTTCATGGTTGGAAAAGTGTGTGAATCAAAGGTTTTTTCTATTTCATTCTGTCATCTATTTAATGGATGTCTCAACAACTATGATTTTTCAATTTTTTTGTTGCTTGAAGAAATTTTACAAAACAGTGCAACTTAAGTTTTCTCTGTTTCAAAATGACATGATTGACTTCAAATAAAACAACCTTCAGAATTCATTCGAAATTCCTAGCCCTTCGAGAATACCAGGTAAAACCAACAAACAACTCCACATCTTGAAAACCATGCCATTCAAAAAATTCATTCTTTCAGTACAATGATATATACATGGAAAGGAAGGTAATAGCATTTCAGGTAGGGAAGATAAATATGCCATAACAGAACTATGATATATAAGCACAGTCTTCAATTCCATTGTTTTGTAGGTAAAGTACTATCTTCACATTAAAGCATTGTATAAGGTTACTCTACATAACATCATCTAATTTTTACTGAAGCATGTTTTTTTAAAGACAAATAACAAAAAGAGGCTAATATTTGAATCGCATAGGCAATTCAAAGAACCTCAAAAAAAAAGATTGAAACACTTATTTATTCCTTCACAACCACGTACATTTCATAAACAAATCATATAATCTATGGATTTTCTTTCCTCTATAGTTTTTTTCCAAGTTATCCAATTTGTTAGAAATAAAAAGTGGGTTGCAGGAGTAGATAACATATCCAAACAAAGAGAGTTGGAGTTTAGAAGCACCCTTGTGACATTACACATCACAAGAACAAGTTATTCACATAATATCTCATCATCATAGCTTGATTATATTTAAACAATTAAGTCCATAACAATTTAGTTGGAAAAGGGTGTGAATCAAAGGTTTTTCTCTTTCATTCTGTCATCTATTTAATGGATGTCTCAACAACTATGATTTTTCAATTTTTTTGTTTCTTGAAGAAATTTTACAAAACAGTGTAGCTTAAGTTTTCTATGTTTCAAAATGGCATGATTGACTTCAAATAAAAAAACCTTCAGAATTGATTCAAAATGTCTAGCCCTTCGAGAATACTAAGCAAAACCAACAAACAACTCCACATCTTGAAATCCATGCCATTCAGAAAATTCATTCTTTCAGTACAGTGAAATATACAAGGAAAGGAAGATAATAGCATTTCAGGCAGGGAAGATAAAGATGTCATAACAAAACTCTAATATATAAGCACAATATTCAATTCCATTGTTTTGTAGGTAAAGTACTATTTTCACATTAAAGCATTGTATAAGGTTACTATATAGAACATCATCTACTTTTTACTGAAGCATATTTTTTTAAAGACAAATAACAAACATAGGCTAATATTTGAATCTCATAGGCAATTCAAAGAACCTCAGAAACAGAGATTGAAACACTTATTTATTCCTTCACAACCAGGTAGATTTCATAAGAAAATTATATAATCTATGTATTTTCTTTCCTCTATAGTGTTTTTCTAGGTTATCGAGTTTGTTAGAAATCACAAGTGGGTTGCAGAAGTAGATAACAGATCCAAACAAAGAGAGCTAGAGTTTAGAAGCACCCTTGTGACATTACACATCACAAGAAAAAGTTATTCACATAATATATCATCATCATAGCTTGATTATATTTATACAATTAATTCCATAACCATTCTCCCTAAAATGGGATTGATTTGGTCAAGTTTGATCACTCAAGTCTACCCCAAAGCAGTTATCCAATCCACATTTCCAGGCCCTTTCTGCACCTAGTTGGTTACAATCAACTTGGGTAGAAAACTTAGTCAGTCCTATCCAACCAGTTGCATCCCCTTAGTGTTGAAATTTGGGGCAACTTCGGGATGAATTTCCCCAAGAGAAATCCTATTACCCCAAGGAGAAGCCCAACTTATCCCAAGGAGAATCCATGTTGCCCCAAAAGTGAATTTAAATTGGATAAAAGAAAATTATTTTTATTTATGTGTTTAAATCGACTTGTTATTCCTCTTATTACATAATATGACTCAAATTAACATTGGGAAAGCACTCATGTTCATCAAGTCGGCCTCTCTACAAAGAAACCATGTACATGTCATTTCTCCCTGAAACTCATCGAGGTGTGACTTTTGACATAACTTCATCAACAAATACCACTAGTTGTTTTAGTAAGTGAATAAAATAATTTTGTAAACCATGTACATGTGTCATTTCTCCCACAAACTCATCAAGGTGTGACTTTTGACATAACTTAATCAACCACTACCACTAGTTGTTTAAGTAAGTGCAAACCGCTACCACTTTAAGGCGAACCGTGTACATGTGTCATTTATCCCATAAAGGTTTAGGCAAAATTTAAGACATGTGTCATTTTTATGTCATTTCTCTGTCATTTCTATGGCATTTCTCCCATAAAATATAAGGCAATGTCATTTCTCCCATATATACTATCAGGCAAAATTTAAGGAAAACCATGTACATGTTATTTCTCTCCTAAACTCTAGGCAAGGCAAACTTTAAGGTGCATGTCATTTCTAGATGTGTTTTCTCCCATAAAATTTAAGGAAAAATTTAAGGCAAACCATGGACATGCCATTTCTCCCAAAAACTAAATGATTTCAACCATTAATTAAAGGAAAACATTAAGGCCTAAAAACTGAACCTAAAGTGGCTGAACTTCCATAGGATTTTAGTCTGTCTGTTGAGTGTTAACTTCTACAAGTTCTAAATGCACAGTCTGTAAAGGGCCGGGTAGCCTTTGGATCTCATCTTTTCTGAAAGGTGTCATATCCAGTAAATGTCCCTACAGTCAATCTCTGGAATAGATCTAAATAGAAGTTCTTCATTTTAATATCCATAAACCACAACCACTTTAAGGAAATCATGTACATGTGTCATTTCTCTCATACATGTGTCATTTCTCCCATAAACTCTTTAAGGAAAACTTTAAAACATTCCATTTCTCCCCAAAACTAAAGGCTTTCTTCCATTAATTAAAGGCGAACTTTAAGGCCTAGAAACTGAACCTAAAGTGGCTGAACTTCCATAGGATTTTAGTCTATTAGTTGAGTGTTAACTTCTACAAGTTCTAAAGTCAGAGTCTATAAAGGGCCAGGTAGCCTTTGGATCTCATCTTTTTTGAAAGGTGACATATCCAGTAAATGCCCCTACAGTCAATATCTGGAACAGATCTAAATAGAAGTTCTTCATTTTAATATCCATAAACCACAACCACTTTAAGGCAAATCATGTACATGTGTTATTTCTCCCATACATGTGTCATTTCTCCCATAAACTCTTAAGGAAAACTTTAAAGAATGTGTCATTGGATTTTTCCCATCAACTTTAAAGAATGTGTCATTTCTCGAGGCTTTTTGCCATTAATTCAAGGAAAACTTTAAGGCCTAAAAACTGAAACTAAAGTAGTTGAACTACCATAGGATAGGATCCCCCAAACTCAAGGCTTTCTCCCATTAATTCAAGGCAAACTTTAAGGCCTAAAAATTGAACCTAAAGTGGCTGAACTTCCATGGGATTTTGGTTTGTTTGAACTTCCATAGAATTTTAGTCTGTCTATTGAGTGTTAACTTCTACAAGTTCTAAAGGAAGAGCCTGTAAAGGGCCAGGTAGCCTCTAGATCTCATCTCTTCTGAAAGGTGACATATCCAGTAAATGCCCCTATAGTAAATCTCTGGAATAGATCTAAATAGAAGTTCTTCATTTTAATATCCATAAACCACTACCAAATCTAAATAGAAGTTCTTCATTTTAATATCCATAAACCACTACCACTTTAAGGAAAACCGTGTACATGTGTCATTTTTCCCATACATGTGTCATTTCTCCCATGAACTCTTAGGCAAACTTTAAAATCTAAATAGAAGTTATTCATTTTAATATCCATAAACCACTACCAGATCTAAATAGAAGTTCTTCATTTTAATATCCATAAACCACTACCACTTTAAGGAAAACCATGTACATGTGTCATTTCTCCCATACGTGTGTCATTTCTCCCATGAACTCTTAGGAAAACTTTAAAGCATGTGTCATTTCTCAAGGATTTCTCCCATTAATTAAAGGAAAACTTTAAGGGCTAAATACTGAACCTAAGGTAGTTGAACTTCCATAGGATAGGATCCCCCAAACTCAAGGCTTTCTCCCATTAATTCAAGGCAAACTTTAAGGCCTAAAAACTAAACCTAGTTTGTTTGAACTTCCATTGGATTTTAGTTTGTTTGAACTTCTATAGGATTTTAGTCTTGTCTGTTGAGTGCTAACTTCTACAAGTTCTAAAGGCAGAGTCTGTAAAGGGCTAGGTAGCCTCTGGATCTCATCTTTTCTGAAAGGTGACATATCTAGTAAATTCCCTTACAGTCAATCTTTAGAACAGATCTAAATAGAAGGCCTTCATTTTAATATCCATAAACCACTACCACTTTAAGGAAAACCATGTACATGTGTAATTTCTCCCATAAACTCTTAGGCAAACTTTAAAGCATGTGTCATTTCTCAAAGCTTTCTCCCATTAATTCAAGGCAAACTTTAAGGCCTAAAAAGTGAACCTAAAGTAGTTGAACTTCCATAGGATAGGATCCCCCAACTCTATGCTTCCTCCCTTTAATTCAAGGCAAACTTTAAGGCCTAAAAACTGAACCTAAAGTAGTTGAACTTCCATAGAATATGATCCCCCAAACTCAAGGCTTTCCCCCATCAATTCAAGGCAAACTTTAAGGCCTAAAAACTGAACCTAAAGTGGCTGAACTTCCATAGGATTTTAGTTTGTTTATTAATTCTTAAATTCTACAAGTTCTAAAGAAGTCTGTAAAGGGCCAAGTAGCCTCTGGATCTCATCCTTTCTTAAGGCATGTCATTTCTAGATGTGATTTCTACCATAAACTTTAAGGCCAACTTTAAGTCAAACCATGCAAGAACCATGTATATGTGTCATAAATCTCCCTTAAACTCTATGCAATGCAATCTTTAACACATCTCATTTTTAAATTTTAATTCTACCATAAAATTTAAGTCAAAATTTAATATAAACCATTCACATGTCATTTATCTCATGCACATGTGTCATTTCTCCCATGCATTTGAAATCAATGTTAATTTAATATATTTTATTGAATTTTTTTTTTTAGGGATAAAAAAACCCCACTAAATATGATTGAAAAATGGACATTATGCATAGATGTTTCTTGCTATCCCAATCCAGGGAAAACAGTGATTACATATGTGCTTTGCAATATTGTGACTAGCAAGGTCGTCCAAAGGAAAATGAATATACCGAGAAGCAAAACAAACAACGAGGCATATTATATTGCATTGATAGAAGGCTTGGGAACAGCTAGGGAGTATGGATCAAATGGAATTGTAGTTTTCACCAATTCCGAACTTGTGTGCAACCAGATGAAAGACATGTACCAATTTAAGAAGGAGAGGCTAAAACAGCTGCATGGAAAAGCAAACAGTATTGTTAGCCAATTTCAATTTTTTAGTATAAGACATTGTATCAATGTTAATAAGATTTCTTTTGATCTATTGTGTGGGGCAATGTCAATTCAGGATTCATCTATCAAAGATGAATTAATAGATGAATTAGAATTATACGGGGCAATGCCAATGCAAGATTCATCTCTCAAAGATGAATTAGTTTTGAGACGCTCTTCTTCAAAAATTCAAGATTCATCTCTCAAAGATGAATTAGTGTTAAGACGCTCTCCTTCAAAATTTATTAATGGACATTGTAACATATCTTGGATATGTGTGTGTTTTGTACTTATAAATGTGTCTTTTTTAATGACCATGTGTTTTTTTCAATTATATACCATGTGTGCTCCCACCACGTAAAGCGCAACTTGGTGAAATTCACATTTGCAACAAGTGGTGAAATTCACATTTTTATAAACAATTTTCTGTTTAAATGGAGTTTCATGCTTCTTTTTTAATGACCATGTTTTTTTTCAATTTTATACCAATTGTGCTCCCACCATATTTTCAATTATATACCAAGGGTGCTCCCACCATGTAAAGCACAATTTGGTGAACTTAACATTTTTATAAAATTTTTGCTTAAATTGAGTTTCACACATCAATTAGTGCTTTGAAAGTTGTGTTTTATATAGTTTTTGTACACTAAATTACATTAATTTTTTGAAATTTATTTTGAATTTATTTTAAAAAGTAATTTAAAAAAATGACTGTAAATTTCCATTGTATATATATATATATATCATGGAGGATGAACGATGAAGATCAACAAAATCTCATATCTCTATGAGAGAGGGGGATCAAGGATCGAGGGATGTTCATGGTATTTAAATATAATCTTAAATCTCCATACATATACATACATGTGAGTTAAATTAGTTGTTAATAAGTTTCATTTTAATTTTTTAGGATGTAGGAGGACAAGGGTGTCTACTCCATCAATGGAGCATGCCCATGGTTCACGCAATTTAATCAATGAATATGTATGTGTATTTATATGTATAATGTATTTTTGAATTGATTATAAATTCATATTTTTTTATGAAGCTTCCCTCTCGTCCTGTGAGGTTGGTGGTGGTACACATTCCCTTGAAGGGCCTTCAATAGGTGCTGGCGAATTGCATGAAGGTGGTGATATGTATTCCCCCATAGACCAATCAACAGATAGTTGTGTTGGTTCTCAACCAATCGGTGGTCGTTCTAGTTCTCAACAGGGTCATTCTAGTTCTCAACAGTCTCAGGGTGGGCAAGATGTTAGCCAACCATATTATTTTCATTCAATTTGTGTAATTTGTTTTACGTGTGTTTTTTTAATATACAAAATTTGATATACTGATGCAGAGGCTGAAAATGTTGCTCGAAAAAGACATAGGGTAGAACGTGTCATTCAAGAAGAAGGTTGTACACCAACCATGACTTATCCGTCCGACATTTCCGATATACCCTGGGAATCAAACATGCGGCAATGCACATATTCATGCAAAATTCAAGAGAGATCTCGTGGCTTTGACTCTCCCTACTGAGAGTTGACAAAGCTTGGAAATAGTTACGCACTCTTTAAGCGAACTAGTAGATGTGTACCTAAAGTTGGACCAACCACTGATACTTTTGTAGAAGTGATGAGAAAAAGAAAAGAAACAATGATGGGTCCCAATACATGGGAGGTTTTTAAACAAAGAGTTACAACAGAAATGATCAAGTCTATGTTTAATTTCAAAGAAGGGTCGAAAATAAAGATGTTGAAGGTGCAATATTTCAAGCACTCTCATATAGCTCGCTATTTATATGATAAACACCTTGCGGCCTATGAAAGACTCCCATGGAATGACGAGATTCCACTTTATTTTGCAGAATTATTTTTGCAAATGAAACCCAATTACAATGACCTTCCCTCTGACTTTTTTGGTCCTGGGAAAGGTCAATTGTGTGACCGTAGGGGCGCTAGGACTGATGTTGAGTTGCCTCACCTTGAGCCACCATTGGTTAGTCAACTTGTTCATGCAGAACATTTGTGGTCAGAAATGGATGCGACTTCTCAAACTAGTCGAGAAGCAAGGGATGTCATCATTGTTGTGTAACCAGCTCCAAAAATAGAATAAAAGAGATATCAACGCCTTAGAAATAAGCCACTTCGAGGGGGCAACCTCCAATACATTACATAAATGAACAGTTTTTTGAATGATGCAATTTACAAAACCTCCTTTCTATATATAGGAGTCCATGTGGCCATAATGTAATCCTAGTGGGCCACAATGTAATCCTAGACGACCTAACAATAATAATTTAAGGGCACAATAATAACAAAATGGGGGTTACAAGGGTTCAATAATAACAATAAGGGGGTTAAACTAACCATAATAAAGGACTATACTAGTGATATAGGGACCTAACATGCCCCTCTCCTTCAAAAAAGTGTTGTCCTCAACACTTGAGTAGCTCCGGGTGCTTCTGTATAAAATTCTCATCCTCCCATGTAGAATCTTCATTGGGTAAGTTCTTCCACTTGATGAGATACTCTGAAATTGATCGATTCCGTAGTTGTCGAGTTCTTGTTTCCGTGACCGCTTCAGGTTCCAATATGATTTTTCCTTCCTCATCAAGTTCTGGAAATATTGTTTGAACTGGAAGATTTTCACCTATAACCTTCTTTAAGCATGAAACATGGAAAACTGGATGCACTCGCGAAGAAGAAGGAAGCTCCAATTTGTATGCCATAGTACCAATCTTTTGCAACACCTTGTAAGGACCATAGTACTTTGGCGATAATTTATTATCCTTCTTAGCTTGCTTGAGGGACATTTGTTTATATGGTTGTAGCCGTAAAAATACCTAATCTCCTACATCAAAACTTCTCTCGCTGCGATGTTGATCTGCCTGTTGTTTCATTCGATTTTGTGCCAAATTCAGGTTATCCTTTAAGAGTTGGAGAACTTCTTGCTGATGCTCGATGTAATATTCCACTACTTGAACCTTCAAATTTTCCCTTAAATATGATGTGATGGATGGTGGATGATATCCATAGTGCCATAAATGGGGTCATTTTTGCTGTAGTATGGAAGGAAGTGTTATACCACCATTCAGCAAGAGGTAACCACTTGACCCATTGTGTTTGTTTATCAGATACAAAACAACGAAGATATCCTTCCAAAGATTTATTTACTATCTCAGTTTGACCATCAGATTGAGGATGATAAGATGAGCTATGAGCTAATTGAGTACCCAAACAAGAAAATAACTCCGTCCAAAAAATTCCAGTAAAAATGGGATCTCTGTCTCTCACAATAACCCTTGGGCTTCCATGTAGATTTTGAATTATGTCCATAAATGTAGTAGCAACTGTACTTGCTTTAAATGGATGAGATAATGCACAAAAGTGTGCATACTTGGTAAGTCTATCAACTACCACCATGATGACACTCTTTCCTTCGGGCTTAGGTAAACCTGTGATAAAATCCATTGAAATCTCCTCCCAACGTTGACTTGGAATGGATAAAGGTTGTAGAAGTCCCGGGGTCTTAATTGTTTCCACTTTATTCCGCTGGCAAACCAAACATTCCGCCACAAAATTTTGAATATCAGATTTAAGGCCATCACAAAAAAATTCTTTCTTCACCCTGTGGTAAGTTTTTAAAAATCCTGAGTGTCCTCCTAAAGGAGAAGTGTGCAATTCCAGAAGAATCTTTTGTTTTAGTTGGGAACTCTTACAAAGATATAAGCGATCTTTGTACCATGTCAAACCAGGAGGTAACTCCTCAAATCAGAATGTGTTATTAGCTGAAGAATCTACATGCATTTATACATGGAGGTGAGGCTATTGGGATTCCTCTCCCAATGACTCACCCTCGTGAGATACAATGTGACCCAAATATTCCACCTCTTGTACTCCAAAGAAACATTTGGATTTTTTTGCATATAATTGTTTCTCCCGCAATAGTTTGAGCACCCTGTCAACATGTTCAACATGATCCTTCCAAGACCTGCTGTAGATTAGTATATCATCAAAAAATACTAGCACAAATTTTCTAAGGAAGGGTTTGAAAATGGAATCTATCAACCCTTGAAATGTAGAAGGTGCATTAGTAAGGCCAAAAGGCATGACCAAAAATTCATAATGACCCTCATGAGTTCGAAATGCTGTTTTTGGAATATCTTCAGTCTTCATTCTAATTTGATGATATCCTGAACGAAGATCCAACTTGGTAAAATAAATTGCTCCATGTAATTCATCCAATAATTCATCAATCACAGGAATGGGAAATTTGTTTTTAATGGTGAGCTTATTGAGCTCCCTATAATCCGGACACATTCGCCATGATCCATCCTTCTTGTGTACCAATACTACAGGAGCAGAGAAAGAACTTTGACTATGTTGAATTATACCCGCCTCTAACATTTCTGCAATCATACGTTCAATTTCGCTCTTTTGGAAGTAAGGATATCTATAAGGCCTGATGTTTGGAGGAACACTTCCTGGAATCAAATGAATAGCATGATCATGATCATGAATAGGTGGGAGTCCTTTGTGAGTTTCAAACACCTTGGAATGATTGTCCAAGACTTGTTGGAGATCTGCAGAAATAGATGATTTTGATGTCGGAACTTCTAGTGAGCATAATTGTGCAATTACGCCTTGTTGTTGTTTCTTTAGAAGCTTTGTCATGACATTAGAGCTTATTATCCTTCCCGGCTTCCCTTCAATACCTCGCAATTCGACTTCTTTTCCTTCTGAAAAAAATTTCAAGAATAGTTCTTGAAAATTAAAAACTACCGTCCCCAAAGATTGTAACCATTGTACTCCTAGTACAACATCAGCACCTCCCATAGGAATGGAAAGCATTGGACTAGTCAATACATATTCCCCCATGGTTAGCTTGATATTATGGCATTTTCTAGAGCAATTTATAGTTTCTCCATTTGCAACCATCACTTGACATTCTAGTGCTGGGTATAGGAAACAATTTAATTCCTTGGCTACCTTACAATGAATAAAATTATGGGTGCTACCTGAATCAATCAACACTATTACTCTTTTCTTCTTGATATGTCCTTCTATCTTGAGAGTTTGAGGAGTGGTAATTCCTGCCAGTGCATTACACGATATGGTCGGATTCATTTCTTCCTCTTCTAGGGGTGGTTCCTGGTGTATATTCTCTTCTTGTTCATTTTCTTCTTCTTCTTCACAATCTATGTAAAATAATTTCTTCTCAGCACACTTATGACCTTTAGTGTATTTGCTATCACAACTGTAGCAAAGCCCTTTGCTCTTTTTTCTTCCAATTGTTGTGGTGTCAACCTTGTAGGTTGTGGAAATCTAGGCGTAGCAACACTTCCTTCTTTATAGAATTGAGTGGTAGGCTTCCTTGTCGCCATAATTTTACATTCAACTTTTCTTGCCAACCCGAATGCCTTCTCCAATGAATCAGGTTCCAAAACGCGAACTTCATGTTGGATGTTATCCTTTAAAGTGCCTATGAAGAGATCAATCCTGTGTTCCTCTGGAATATCAGTTACCCCTATATTCAATTTTTGGAAGTCCTCAATGTGCTCCCCCACTAAACCCTTTTGTTTGAGATTTATCAATTGGCTAAAGAAGGTGTTGCTCTTTGTATCCTCATAATGTGCTATCATTTCCTCCGTAAAATTGACCAAGTGACAATTTTTTTACGGGAGCAAAGCCATCGATACCATACAAATGTATTTTGTTCTAAATGTAAAGTTGCAATGCGTACCTTTGTGTGTTTTGCACGTTATGGAGATCAAAATATTGCTCCATCTGTAGTATCCATGTTACAGGATCCTTTCCATCAAACTTCCTCATATCCATTTTTGGAATATGGTGGTTCTTCCGGCCAACATTAGAGGTTATGAAATCACGATTAACATTTATTTTGTTCTCATCATGAGGTTCTTCTACTATATTTCCGCCATTAGGAATCGTTTCTTGTTTTAAGCTTGTCATCAAGCCTTCCATGTATGCTTTTAGATCATTCTTCATGTTTTCCATGTTGTTTTTCATGTTTTCATCGATCTTAGCTTCCATGTCATCAATCTTAGCTTCCATGCCCACTTCCATGCCATCCATCTTAGCTTCCAAACCATTCATCTTAGCTTCCACTCCTTTCTTCAAACCATCCATCTTAGTTTCCATGCCTTTCTTCAAAACTTCCATTTCATTTTTTGTTGTTCTTTGCGAGAGCGAAATTTGTTGCACTTGCTCTTGTAATTTTGATATGTCATGTTGCCATTCTTCGTCTTCATGAGTCACAATAGAGCCTTCTAAAGGCTTAATGGGAGTTGAATTCTTTTTAGGGGCCATTTTAGAATCCAATACTGATATCTATTCTACAATATTCCCTTGGAATCAATTCAACTAGATTCTTCAAACAAGACTTATGCAATTGGAAAAAAATACACATTGTTTTAAGCTTGTCATCAAGCCTTCCATGTATGCTTTTAGATCATTCTTCATGTTTTCCATGTTGTCTTTCATGTTTTCATCGATCTTAGCTTCCATGTCATCAATCTTAGCTTCCACGCCTTTCTTCAAACCATCCATCTTTGTTTCCATGCCTTTCTTCAAAACTTCCATTTCATTTTTTGTTGTTCTTTGCGAGAGCGAAATTTGTTGCACTTGCTCTTGTAATTTTGATATGTCATGTTGCCATTATTCGTCTTCATGAGTCATAGTAGAGCCTTCTAAAGGCTTAATGGGAGTTGAATTATTTTTAGGGGCCATTTTAGAATCCAATACTGATATCTATTCTACAATATTCCCTTCGAATCAATTCAACTTGATTCTTCAAACAAGACTTATGCAATTGGAAAAAAATACACACCTTTTACTTGCTTTTTAGGAGCTCTGTATTGAAATTGAATTATCTCTGTAATTGAGAATCTTCAATATCTGAAATTCACTTCTGTAGTAGCCTTCTAAACTGTCTTTAAAATTCCACAGATATGATCTGATTTGGATTCTTCAAGACAAAGTTATTTCCAATCTCCCACAATGACCCAACTTTGGACTGGTTCAATAGAGCGAACTTGTACGGCTTTCCACGTGTTACTGTTTTGTCCTTCGTCTCTGAATTTGATGGCCAAGAAACTGCGGTCTGTGTACGTGAAACCACTTTTTACGGCACTCCAATCCGATGCCCAGAGAGAGATTTATTGAACTTTTCCCACGATCACCTCTTTGAGATGAAATTCAGGAGCCTGAAAAAGCACTACCTTCCACAGATCATATCTCCAAAAATATTGCGAACCAAGCTCTATAAGTTTTTGACGAATTTCCTCAGGATTTCAGCTTTGCACCATACGAATTTCAGATTCTGAACCTTCGTAGAAAATTTTTTATAGCGAAAATTCCACGATGACCTGTTTAGGAGCTTGAAAAAAGGCCTAACTTCCACAGATGATATCTCCGAAAATATTGCGAACCAAGCTCTGAAATTTTTAGACAATCTTCCTCAGGATTTCAGATTCGCACCCTAAAAATTTCAGCTTCTGAAACTTCGTAGAAAAAAAGTTATAGCGAAAATGCCACGATGACCTGTTTGGAGCAGCGAAACCCTAGAATCCAAAGCCTCTGATACCAAATGTTGTGTAACCAGCTCCAAAAAGAGAAGAAAAGAGATATCAACGCCTTAGAAATGAGCCACTTCGAGGGGGCAACCTCCAATACATTACATAAATGAACAATTCTTGGATGATACAATTTACAAACCTCCTTTCTATATATAGGAGTCCATGGGGCCATAATGTAATCCTAGTGGGCCACAATGTAATCCTAGCCGACCTAACAATAATAATTTAAGGGCACAATAATAAAAAAATGGGGGTTACAAGGGTTCAATAATAACAATAAGGGGGTTAAAATAACCATAATAAAGGACTATACTAGTGATATAGGGACCTAACATTGACTGCACAATCCTCATGGGAAAATCCCATGTGTGTGTGGTTGCATGAGTGCACCCACTAATGTCACAACTGATAGTAGAACTGTCCCTTTCACCTACATCTCAACTGGGTCTCCACTGGATCTGACATGCATGTAGTTAACAATAGTAAATATTCAGTTGCATGTGAGACCACTCATTGTGAATTAATTAATAATTAATTCACTGATCTCTCACTAGTTTATCTTCAGTTACAACTAACAAAACTGAGTTTAACTCACTTAACTGAGTTAAACTACTTTACAACTCACATAACTACTCTTCCAACTTTGTTACAACTTCAAATCACTTAGTTACAACTAAGTCCACTTGCATGTCCCACCAACCAATCTTTGAACTCGAATTTCCCATAGCTAACTAATTTTCCACTTCAGTTAACTATTTCCAAGTGCTCATTGAGAATAGATTATTGTTTATTGTCCAACTATTATTAAGGGATAATAATAGCCGACATGCATCTATAAATAGATATGCAATCTATAAATATAACTTGCACATACATCTATAAATAGACCATCATCTATAAATCGATTTTTCTCATACATCTATAAATAGACATCATCTATAAATAGAATTTTCTCGTGCACATATAAATAGACCTCCACCTAAAAATAGCTTGAGGCTCCATCCTAGTGTAGATTCTTAGTTTTCACTAGGATATTCTTGTTGAATCTCAACATGCCACACTCCTCCTGTTAGTGTCAGAATATGCATTTTTCCATCAATGGTCATATCATTCCTTTCATTTTCATTTTAGGTGTCTCATTCTGAAATTTTTATATAATTCCATTAGGTCATGCTAAAAATGGTTTCACTAATGGTAGCCTCCCTCAATAAAACTTCACTCTCCATCAGAGAACCATATTTTCTGACTCACCTTCCATGTCTTCTTGAGCATAATAATGAAAAGCTCATTTCACCATGTCTTGTCTCAGTTAAATTCAGTCATGGAGATCAAGCTTCACAATCTCATTAGGTCATTAGGGTTATGTCTTTCAAGGTCTAAAATGCATTATGCCATCCAAATAAAGTTAGAAAACATATGAGAGTGACTCAAAGACATTTTATCTTCCTCTACTGAAGATCATCACTATGTAACTATTATATTTTTCAAGTTGTAATTTTGATTTCTATGATTTTAATATCAAAATGTCATTTTGATATAAAATAAAAAATGTAATTTTTATTATTATTATTTTTAAATGTAATTATATGTTTTTTTATATGTAATAATTCATTCCCTAAGCTTCCAACTCAAGCACTCTTACCAAACTGAAGAAAAGAAAGTCAAACTCCATCAACTGACCAACCTGCAAAACAAAAAGTTAGATAGTCAAAGAGTATCAATGTCAAAGTTTGAAAAATGAAAAGTGAACATAAGGAAAGTGGGTTTTTCAAGTTATAAATCATATCCATTAGAATATTAAAGCCCTCAACACCTCAAATAAAAGCTCATTTGTTTCATTAACCCTTCAGCAATCTCCAGCAAAGGAGAAAATTCGAAATTTCAGAGTGTAACTAGGCAAAATTTGCTAGTCGGTGCGCATTCTCTAGGTCGCTGCACGTTCAGGAGGGACGTTGCACATTTGGGGAGGACGCTGCGTGTTTGTTCAAGGTTTGCAGTGCAAAATTTCTGGTCACTGCATGTTTAGGAAGAGTGTTGCGCATTTGGGAAGGATGCTACGTGTTCAGCAGGTCCCTGCGTGTTCACCCAGGAAAGGAAAAAAAACCTCTCACAGCCGACCACTTCATCTTTCATGCTCAATATTTGCACAAGGGTTCTTCAAAGCTCCATTTACCAGTAACTGACAAAACCATCCTCTCTTTGATGTATCATCTTTGCTTCAAGTCCTTTTGAACCTATTTCTAAAGTAAGAAACCCTAGACCTATTAAAATCTAATTCACTCCTTTAACCTAATACCTAAAACTCTTATACTCTCTCCCTTCACATTCCCATTCCCTTCATTTCAAAAAACTTTCCTTCACTTCACATTCCTCCATTTCATTCCATCACCCTAGGGTTTTGACATCAACCATGGTTGAAGAAGAGAACATAAGTTCTAGCGAGGAAAAGGGACAGAAGAAAA
Source organism: Pinus albicaulis (assembly GCA_034641835.2). Taxonomy (NCBI): domain Eukaryota; kingdom Viridiplantae; phylum Streptophyta; class Pinopsida; order Pinales; family Pinaceae; genus Pinus; species Pinus albicaulis. The sequence continues at coordinate 991,726,614 of CM076569.1, read as the reverse complement.
ATCCATACAAGAAGGGAGGGAAAGTCATCAGACATGAACCAACAACTACTAGAGAGCTTATGGCATCTCCCCTCACTGTGTCATGCTTTAAGTATGTAGGTTGTTTCAAATTTTGTGAAAAAGTGCAGAGAATCTATTACCATCCTATGTTGACAAGATTTTTCATTTCTAACCTTCATGACAAACATGTCACTCTTGCCAGGGTCAATTTCATTATGTCCACTGATATTATTACAGCTGCTACAGGGATCCCAAATGTAGGAGAAATATGGTTTAAAAAAGGAAACCTTAATCATTATTATTATGAGCCATATCTTAAACCAAGGTACAAGAATGATAAAAAGGAAAATTTTCCTTTCTCCCAGCTCCTTGACAAATATGTCCCCATGATGAAAATCATCATGAAATACTTCATCTGTGAGGGAAGGTTTTCTAGACTCTATTCCTATCATATCCGGCTCCTCATGCACTTAACTAGGGTTAGAATGCTTCACATACCCTATTATCTCTTCCGGAGCATTGATAAAATGACATTTATTGCCCAAAAGAGAGATTATGATCATCAAATGCAGAGTCTCTTTCACCACTCCCTCATCAAAATGATAGTCATGCATCAACTTGATCAGTTAAACATTCCATGGGACACCTTCATATCCAATGATATTTTCACTACCCCACCTACTCAGCATGGCCAAGATGTACCTTCATCATCTCATCCTCCCTCATCTATCCCTCCATCTCAGCCTACTGTTCATACATCATTACCAGATTAGCTCCATTCACCTCATTCACCTCATATTGAGCCATCTTCTTCACCTTTTTATAACTCTACATCATCATCACATCATGATTCTGAGTCATCAAGCAGTGATGAAGACATTGAGGCAAAATGGGCTAGTTTGGCTGAGGTTGAGCCATTGCCCAAAACTTACCAGAGAGGCTATAGGCATGTGTTTGCTTCACTTGGAGTGAACGGGGCCATGAATTCTTCATCAACACAACATGTAAATAAAGGTAAGGAACATGTGATAGATCCAGTCATTCATGATGAGGAGGAAAATCATGAGACAGAGCAAGAATTTCAGTTGATTGACCTAGGTGAGGAAGATGAAGGAAAAATCACCAATGCAATAATTAAAGATAAAGAGGCTGAGATTAATGAGCTCCAAAATAATGTTGTGAGGGCCAGGTATGTGATTCACTTCCTTGAACATGAAAACCAGCAGCTGGAAACCAAACAGGTCATCAATGAGGTGAAATGCATCAAAGCACAGAAAGAGGTAGAGAAGGCTAAAGCCTTGCTTGAGGAAACATTGGAGAATTTTGGTGAACTTGATGATGATGAGGATCAACCCGCAAGACAGAGACCTAGGACTAGAGGGTTGAAAATATATCTAGCCCTAGAGAGACAAAGGGAAGCTGAGCTAGTAGACCAGCTTACACTAAATGAACAACTTGCCCTAGAAATCAACAGGAACAGGGAACCATCACTTGATAGATCCAATATAAATTTGGAAAATTTGCTAGAGAAGGCCAACAAGAAAAATGAGTTGTTGAGGACAAGAATCAAACTTCATGCATGGAAAGAGAGAATTGCAATGGCCAAGCTCAAAAGAGCCAATGCTAAAATTAAAGATTTGACCAAGCAAGGAGAGAAAGAGAAGTTAGACATACTTTCTGAGGTGTCACTCCATGCCTCAAACACTTGATGAGAAATTACCCTCACAATTTTGAATTTTTTTTGGCAAACTTAGCATTTAATTCATTTCTATGTTTTTAAGGATATTTTGCACACATAAAATTTGCTAAACGAGTAGCACCTTGGACGCTATGCTATTGTTTGGAGCATCTAAAGGACAAATGGCCACCAAAAATAGGTTTTTATTGATGAGGAAATCAACCTTGTAAAGTTTCAGAGTTTTTGGAGGAGAACTGGTCCATCAAAAAGTAAAAAAACCATAAAAATTTCATGTTTCTACCTCAAATTCTACCTGGTCGATGCACGTTTACTAGTCTTGGGAGAAGTGGTTTTTGACAGGGAAAATGGGCATCATTTTAAAAACTGGAGGTATTTTTGGAAATCAGACTCAAAGGGCTTACCAACGAGCTATCATGGAACAGATTTGGATACCGGGAACACACTCAAATTCAACCTTGAACAGAGGTCATTTTTTCTGCCTAGATGCTGCGTGTTTTACAAGGAAATTGTGTTTTTGTACTCTTCATAAATTTTTTGAGTTTCACTCCAGTTTTGAATTTTACCTTGGGAAATGTTGAATTTACCTATGTAAATGATCAATATTAATGTAATTATCATGTTATTACTATTTACTAGGGTAAATATATTAGGTAAATCAAGCATATGAGGTGTAATGAATCAGTTCACTTGAGATAGGAATGAGTCACTTTTCTCATCCTATACTCTAGCTATCAGTTCAAATTTTTGTGTAATATATCCCTCACCTCATGGATTCGACCCCTGAGGATGAGTGGACGTGGTTTTCATGTCTATTTAGCTTAGTTTTTCACATAATTTGGAAGTTGGAATTAATTTCATTTTGCTACTTGATCAAGGAGACTTTGTATTCAGTTTTGGCCATTAATACAAGAGGAGTTGCAACTATATTTATGGGATACCTGTGGTATTAAATGTCTTTCATTGTTTCTTCTTCAGTGACATATGTGTGAATGTATTTTTCATTTCGTTTTCATGTCTATGATTATGATCTTTTATAAGTGTGAAATTCAGAATACATGCTAGCCATGCTTTGTTTTGGGTAATTGATCATATTTTGTTCCATATATTCTGTCTGAGAGAAATACATCTCTTATGCTTCCCTCAACCTCCTTAAATTTTCTAAATGATTCCATAACCATTTCCCTCAAGTGATTGAAATTATACCTGCCTTTCCCCATTCATCCCTTCAACCCTAACTCTGTAGCCCTGACCTAGTTTTCCTTGACCCGATTTCATTATCCACTGATTTTCCAAACCAAATCAATTCAAAACAACCCCCTACACTCTATAGCTAGCCTAAAACCCTAATTTCTCTAGTGCTCTTGGCTGTGACCCTTTTGGAGAGAGCCCTCTTTGGCTTGATAGGGCTAGCTATCGAGTCAAAAGCTTGGTTTGTGGTTACCTCTGTTGGGATTCCTTCCTCAGCCTTAGGAATATGGTGGAGTGATAACACCTCCAGGAGTGCTCCAAGAAAAATCTGAGTATCCAAGAGTATGAGAGTGAGAATAGAATGTGATCTCCACCATATAACTAACAAAAGGTTTGAGCCAAACATTTCTAACTTATCCTCAAAATCCTTTTCTTAAATGAGGCCTCTATTTTATTCAATTTCCATTATTTTCCTTCATTCTCCTCCTCACATGCAACCTGTGACCTTTCACCTTCCTTTTCTCCTATTTTCCATTATTTTCATAAATAAAATGCCAATTAATGCCTCATGCCTTTCCAAAGCCTTTTCCAATTTCTTTAGCCATAATAAATGAAATAACACCCATTAGGATTTTTTGCCCAACATTCAACTTGGAATACATGTCCTATGACCTTAGTCTTATATTTTTTACATGAATTTTTAACCAGGGCTGTTACATAGTAGATGCTGCATTATTTTTTCATCTTCTACTTTATTGAAGGTTCATGTTTTAGGTTTGTCAATTCTAGATCCACCTCTTTCTATAGAGTATTGAAGAGCTACTAATATGGATTTCTATAATGAGGTTTTGGTCCAAAATAATGGGAATATGAAAAAGACTACAATCTTGAGCAAGCCTACCCCTTTGGTCCTAATTTTTAATGGGGATTTCATTGTGGGGGACATTGTAATCATTTTTTAAAGGGAGTATCCAACTCCCAATTCTAGAAGTTTCTTCTAGTTTTCCTTCCTCAAATTTGAGATCATGTCATAGGGAGAAGGGTTCCTTATGATTTCATGCCGAGGAATATAAAAAGATCACAAAGGGAGATTTTATAGGGAGGTTTGGGGAGTGATTTGGGAGATGGATTCCCTCCTATTCCTATTGGACGACCATTGATCCTTAGAAAAGAATAGGAGAAGGTGGCATGGGGGATTAAACAAGGGAAAAAAAATTCTTTTTAGGGTTCTTGGAGTAATCTAATCCCTAGTTTTGATGACCAAATGGAGATAATATCATAAAATATTAGAGACTTAGGGGCTTGTTTCAACAAATTAACCCTTAAGTGACTTGTGACAATGAAAAAACTGAATATAATGTTGATTCAAGAGACAATAGGGAAGGGAAATTTTCTATTTGGTGTTTTAAAAACTTTAATCAAGGGTTGGTGTTTGGAAGATATTTACTCTCAAGGGATCTTGGGAGGGATAATTATTGGTTGGAATGAGAATATAAACTTTAAAAAAAATTAGTGCCCTTGAAATTTCCAGTCGAGGTGGTTTCTAAACAAATGGCTAGGGTCTAAACGTTCTAAATATAATGGACCAATGATGTTAATATTCCCTTTTGGGATATGTTTTTTTTCCTTCTAGAATTCTAATGTCAAATATATAATCTAGGTGGAGATATGAATTTCACCTTAAATGAGGAGAAATTTTGGCACTTATGTTAGGGACATGATAGTATTCAAAAGATTGGAAATATTTCTCATACTTAGTTAGGTTTTCAATTTTGTTGGGAGATGTCCCACTTGGGTGGATAAAATCAAATGCTTTGATAATTTCCCCATTGTTGGAGTTATATGAAGCTGAAGAAAAAACAAGCACACCATTTAAACTTAATCTAGCTTGGATTCTACTCAAGGAGTTTAAACCTCTAGTCCAAGAGAACTAGGCTCCATATGATCCTAAACTATAAAACACAATCATATCTCAATTTATGCATTTATTAAAGGAATTAAAATAGATGGTAATGGATTGGTCATGTTGAAAGATAATTATGAGGGGTCAAACTATAAAAATTTAGAAGACAAGTTGATCAATTTCACTAATAATGGTGAGGGATTCATAATGAGAGAGGATGAATTTTTGGAATTAAAAAAATTATAGGGTTCCAAAGCAAAGAGGTAATTGGAAGAAGAAATGGAGTGGAACATGAAAACTAGAGACATTTGGATTGTAGAGGGTGACCAAAGTACCAAAATGCTTCCATAATTTTTCATCTCATGGAAGGCTAAAAAACATGATATGCTATCTACAAGATGAAGAAGGTTGGAAAATTAAAAAAAATTAGGATCTAGATGATTTGGGTGTGAGGCATTTCAAAAATTGTTTTGAAGAGTAGAACAAGTGCAATTCGATAGAGATATTGGAGGTCATATGGAAATTTCCTAGGATGATTGGGGAGGAGGAAGACGAGGATTTATTTGAGGAAGTTACCCTGGAAGAGCTTCAAGCTATAACGAAATATTTTAAAAAGGATCATAGTCTTGGGTTGGATGGCTCCGTATCTATTGTGTGGGTATCTTCTAAGACTTTTGGATAAAGTGAGATTGGAAGGTATAATTCTAGGTAATTCAAATTCAATGTTCATAACATTGATCATGAAGATGGATAATCTGAAATACTTTTATGGTTATATGTTGGGTATTTGATATTATTTGCACGACTATCCCCACGCATTGTGTGTTTCTTAAAGTGAAGTGGGGATGAAGCGCCCCTATGTGGGGGTTGAGTTTCAATGCCCCTGGAAAATAATGGCACTTTTTTGCATCCATTTTTGGCAGTTTTCGGCACACATATTTCACATTTAGAAGTTTTGTGGTGCATGGTGGTTTAACCCATGTTTTTTTAGTTTCAATTAAGAATTTATGGTTTTATTATAATCCAAGGTAAATGGATTTACAATTTTGTTGTAGCCGCTACAACAACACCCTAAAAATTTGCCTACCACTGAATTTTGGGCCCCCTCTATTTTTCCAATGTCCAAAGGGTTATGCTTATGATTTTGAATGGTCAATTTTTTTAATGAACTATTTTTTTATCAACCCTATTTTTGCTCATTATTTTAGGATGCATATTATACATACTCATCTTCCTTCATCATGATTTGATTCTTATCCTATTATATACATCAAGATTCATCTAGTTGTTATTGTTATGATTCAATTTCAAGTATTATGTTCCCATTGATATGAAATCCAAATGACAAGCAAGTGTTTTGTGTCATAGATCCATACTCCAACTTGATCCTCATACTTTTGAATGCATTAAGGTTGGGGAAGTTGTTATTTTGTTTATGCATCTGTGAAACCCTATCCATGCTTATACTCGATTATCACCCTTCAAGGTGCATTTTTCAGTTTTGATAATCATGAACGTTCTTGATACTTTCAATGGAATTTTCCATGAAAAAAATTGCATCGCACTTCAATACCTTGTATCATGATTAAATTATTTATATGATTTAGTGTGAATTGATTTGGGGCAAAAGTACTTTATGCTTTCAAAGTTGAATTTTCAAAAATATGCATTTTGCATCTAACTCATATTCCTTTATGGATATGTTAATCCATGTCAACTTGGGATTAGCATAGGATACCCGCATTGAAAGTGGTAAGTTTAAATTTGGATTATAAGTGTTCAAATTGATTTACTTCCAAGTTTACAATTTGTTTGACTATGATTCATAGGTTTTCCATGGACTCAAAAGGAGCGTGTGCTTATGCGCTCGAGGTAAGAGACAATAGTGTAATGGCATAATATTATCATATAAGCATGGATAAAATTAAAATAAAGCGATCATAAGGGTTATTGTTTCAACGAATTTGTTTACCTTTATTTTCAACACGATATAATTAAATGCGAGCACCAATTGTTTTATATATCACGTTGAAATAATGTTGAAGTCGCCTTGATAAGGTAAACACTATGGAAATGCATCATAATGAGTAGGTGGATGTGCTATAGTGGAAAGATATTTGAAATAAAGGATAGTATTTTGGATTTGTTCCAACAATTAGGTGGGGAGGTTTGGTCTCCACAGGTCTTGTGGTCCAATATTGGGTAGGACTATGCATGCCTGAGAGCTACTCTAGGCACAATTTCTTTAGTTGAAAAAAAATGATATAAAGGATATAAAAATTTAAAATATGTGATATAATCATGCTATACAATACATTTAATAAATGATAATAATAGGTGACATCATTTCAAAAGTGGCATGAAGAATGATCCTAAAGGGAACACTAATGAAGGGTATGAAATGTGCTGCCTCAAGTATTACAAACACAAGGAATACCTGTGTTAAAGAAATACATATTGATGCATGAAAGAGCAATGAATGGTGCAATAATATCATGAGGAAGGTTGTGTTTTTCATATTCATGATGGGTGTGTCTTAACTCCATTTCTGAAGTTACAACGAAGCCTACAATGGTTACATAAAACAATGCTTTCCATGTGTAAAATACATTGTTGGAGAAAACAAAATGTAACAATGCATTTAGGGTCATTAAAATAATTATATAAATAAATACCTCGCCTTTGGTTATAGGTAGACCTGTCAAAAAAAAATAGAATCGGTGGACAGATATTACGCCAATGTAATGAACGCCACAATAGAAGATCGAGGATGATTTGTGCGTTGGACATCAAAGTGTTGAAGTAAAGTCTATATCTTGCCAATATGTCTAATTATGTTATCTATTAATGGACGCAAAGGATCATACATCATGCTAAAGGATTTATATATCCCACACAACAGAAGGAGTTGGCACATGAAATAATGGTAAAGGTTATGCTGGGAATGCGTAGATCATGCACTAAAGTCACTTCGAAAACCATGTAGGGTCATACATCTATATTGAAAGGTATTCATATGAAGCTACATTGACCACACCAACGCTCATAATGGTTGCAATATATTATGGGAAAGGAACGTTATGAAGGTTATCCTATGGAGCGTTGCATAAATTGTGTTCCAATATATGGATAGGTAGCGTTGGAGACTACATAATCAAGGGTTTTGGTAACAAGATAAAATGAATTTAAGCATTGATAGAAGCATATTGAAAATGTAATGGAAACATCATTAAAGGATTCAATGAGGTATATCAATACCATATCAGAGTGCACAATAAATATTATCCATTAAAGTTGCATAAGGATATAGTATTGAAAATTCCTGCGCATAAAAGAAATGAAATAGGGAAATACATACGTGAAAGGGATTAATAAATGTGTGAAATGGTTGTAAGGCAAGATTTATGTTTTTCATTCAAAGTTACATTAGCAAAGATTCAAGGAATTTAATTGATATGAGAAGTTTACAAGTACAAGAATGAAGGATTGAAGTAAGAAACAATTGTCGAAGGTGATGTCTTAGTAATAAGACAAACCATCGTATATGAGCACATTGCACATGTCCAGATCCTAGCCTTGAACCTTTGTCTCTAATATTTGCATTGGTGCCAACACAATGGAAGGTTATGAAAGGCTACATTTGAGTGCATTGCACGCCTCTAGACCCTAGGCTCATGGACCCGTGTCTTTGACCTTTGCGATAACGCTAACACACTGGAAAAATGATAATTTCGATGGCATTAGCATAGTTAAAGGTTGCACTTAATGGTGAACTACACATTATAAAATAAGATTGGGTCAATCAATATGAAGAGGCACAATAAATAATTATGAAAATTCAAGGTGAATAGGATTGTAATTAAGTGTTGGGATAAAGGTTACACCAAAAAATTCTTGCCTCTAAAATAAAGATCATATTAAAGGTCCACACATGATGAGGGTAGTAAATGTGGGACAAATTTGAGGCTGTCATAACAATAATATACGTTGTGCTAAATATATAGAAGCATCATAATTTCAGGGATGTAGACTATCATTGACCATTTAGCACTCATTTTGTAAGTCAATTCCAACTTCAATAAGATATATTATTTTATTATAATAAGGAGTTTCATTTTGTATCCTAATCAATGGTTGTTTATTGCAAGGGTCAACATTGCGGAATGGTTTTTTTCATAGATGTCTAAATGCTTTATAGATACTTGGCCCAAATTGGTTGTCATAGTTAATATTCAACTCATTAAAATGAAAACCCAAGGGTGTAATGAAGACATTAACAAGATTTATAAAGTCTAATGTTTTCATTCAAGATGTTACGTCAGAGCTTGTTGAATTTCAGTTATTATTTTGTAAACATATTGATTTGTCATAATGACAAATATTAAAATCATGAAAATGGACAAAAGAAAATATCTAAGGCTATAAGAAAATTGAAAGGTCGTAGGGAAGATGAAAAGTAAAGTGGAAGCTGAAAAGTCTTTAGGTAAGTCTAAGAGTCACAGGGAAGGTAAAAGGTCACCCCCACCTGTACAAATACACCCTGATGCCTCATTCAAAGGGACTTTTAGCACTTAATCTAGGCTAGTAATAGTATTTCTACTTTGTACTTAAGGAGTTGAAGGCATTATCTTTTGGTAGCTTATAGCTGTAGGGATTTTGAGGCTTGTGCTATGTTATGAAGATGATATGAATTTCTCTCATCCCACTATTTGGTTTTCACAATCTTGCTGTACATGTATTCGAACAAGAGACAATATTAATGAGAAGCTTATCTATTCATGCATTGATTCCCATGCATTCCTATATTGTTATATTATCTATCTGGTATTTCAATTATGTTTGCATGTGGTTTACACACCGGTTACATGTTTATGAACTAATTTGTTTTCATGCAACTTGTGTGTTGGCCATGAATCTTTTCCCTTAATTCAATGTTAATGTTAGTGATTGATTTTGAATTAATTTGCAGTTTATTTATAACACTTTCCCCTTGTGTATATCTAAGTTATTTTAGCTATCTAATGCTTCCTTAAGGCATTTTATTTCTCATGATGTTGTTGTTGTATTCTTATATCATGTTCCATAAGCTAGCAATGGAGATTTGATCTCATCCTCATTCTTCTAACATATTACACTCTGCCTCACACTTATCTCTGCATTCGATATCCAAGAGGAAAACACATCCATAATGACAGCCAGGCTGATATCCCTACTGGGGATCCTATCCCAAATGATGTGAGGTGTAATTGGGACTTCATAATGGGGATAAATCCTTACTATCGGTGGATTATCCAACATTGCCAAAATACATAGAAAAATATTTCTGGTTTTTTAGGTTTGTGTTTCTAAGGTAGAATCGTTGTGTTAATGTGTGTGTTTTCCATTGTAGCTTTCTATTTTATTAAGAATATGTTTGCAGAAATTAACTATACATGGTTAAAACCTACATTATTGATCCATTTCACTATGAAACATTGTTTGTAAAATCATTGCGACAATTATTTCAATGCATCTAAATCCCATACTCCCCTATGTGATTTGTTGAGTAGTTCAAGTTTTTAAATAATAGGAATGTTCACGAGGTTGTGGGATCTACCCAAGAATCACTAGATAGTATAAAAAATCTAAATTTTCTTCCAGTGGTAATGAAAATAGACATATCCAAGGCTTATGAGAAGGTCTCCTAGACTTACTTGCATTTTTTATTGTTGCATATTGGGTTCTAATACAAGGTTGTCAAACAAATAATGGGGTGTATAATTGGTGTTTAATACTTGAATATATTATCCTCGATTCATTTTCTTTACATCAAGGGGATGAGAATTCCGTTGAGAAAAAGGGAAAGCATTATGGAGATGACTTGGATATTAACATGACCTATATCAGAAAATTATGTTTTCGTAATCCAACTACTATGAAAAGGTTAAGTCATTCCAATTGATAAGTTTCCTTTCAGGAAACCCTACTAAGATATATTTAAACAAAAATGTGTGAAAAGATAACATTATCCCTATTAATCCTATTTGTATATATATTAATAAAATACCTTAGAGAGTTTTGTACATAAGCTAATACATCCAAAGTGAACAAATGAATGGGCATATTAGGAAGCCTTACCCAAACTAGACTAGCCAGAATTGTCATTGATAAAGGATTGAATTCAGGAAACCATTTCTAAGAGAAAAGGCCAAAGTGACCCAAAAACTAGGGTCCTTGATAGTCCTCTGTATTTTTGAAAAAAATGATAAATAAACCCTTCAATCAGAAATACATATCCATATTTGAGTATCAAGTTTGATGCACCCATTCTCAGAGAACGAATGATGATGGTCAATGAACATTAAAATGACAATTTATAAAATGAAAATTTATGGAATTTATATTATAGGATAAGATTAAAATATTATATCAAGGGTCTCCCACCTCTAGTTCTAGAATGTGTTATACTTGTTCTACAATGAAGGCTAGCCCTGAGAGATATTTAGGAGTCAGTTGCGAGAGCCCTAGATTTAGAGAATCCTTAAAGGATTGTGGTTGAGAGGAAGGTGTCACACCCTAGCCTTTGGCTTGTTTGTTCAATCTTGATACTAAGAGGATTAAGGCATCCTTTGATATACCATAATATTTGATAAAAATATTTTCTTGAAATTCCTACCTCCATGTAGTAGTTTCATTGACACGAAAGGGATTCCTATTCGATCTTGGATTTTGGATGCCAGTGTAGAGACAAAGTTAATGCCTTCCACTTGAAGATAGAGGGTACCCCATGATAGTGGTCTAATGAAGAGTGGAAAGCTTGAGTCATCTAAAGAAATGGAAGCACCTTAGAGGGAAGAACCCTACTGCAAAAAAAATTCCTCACAGTTTAATGGATTTGCAGCGATGGTGACACATTGAGGGAGGATTTGATGAAGGGAAGAATCATGAAGCTCAATATCCCTTAGAGACAAGGCAACAGATGAATGATTTAGGGTTTCCATCTCAATTTACATTTCTCCCTGAATCAAATTTTATATATTAAAATAGATAGATAGAGGAAATAACATTCAACCGAATTTAATTAGTCTCTTATTTCCTAAAAAGATTCCAAGTTACAATTTAGTTTGGCTATCTATTTCATTTATAGTCTTCTCTCAAGAATTTCATTAGTAATACCTCACGATCCTTGGAAAAGGCCCATTATACATTGTTATACCTTAGTTTATAAGAGAAATGTGCTCTATTTTGTTTAGTTGGAAGCATAGGCACCCCCAATTATTCATATTCTCCCAAGTCTAATGCTTCCTTCCTTTTTTTGTCTTTTATGGTAACTATTTGATGTTTGGTTCTCCTATATTTTTCTTTTTCTCTCTTTATTTTCTTATTATACACATATAAATATATTGTCAATTGGATGTAGCTCAAGTGGTTAGTAGAAATGTTGTTATCCTGCTCACTTGAGTGCAGTTCCTGCATGTGACATGTTGAGCTTAGAATTAGTATATAATTGTAATGGTTTCGAGCCTTGTTTTATGAAATTCCCTCAAGGATCGAAACATTTATATTCCTAATCTAGGATATAAAGGTATTTATTTGGAGGAAACACACACACACACACACAAAAATTCCTTTTCATGCTTTTTTTAGTATTGCAACATTAATTGGTGGAGTGGATGTCAATTGTGATTATGTGGAGCTCTTCATGCTATCAATTGCCTCTCTGATCTCACCATATACCTTTGCAACCATGTACCTTTCTTATAATATTAGATTGACGATTTGGTAAGTGACTTGTGTGGACCTGAGTCAATAGCAATTTGAATTTATTATGCATATCGAATTTGAATCACACCTCCCTAGTGGGAGGGATTTTCATCCCAAAAAGCTTCCAACGATATGTGATGGAACTTGATTTCAATTTGATTCTGTCATATCATTTTTATTTCCTTGGTGTTTGATTTTTAAGTCCAATCTTCCATATCTTTTTTCATATTCTATGAGTTACACATATGTTTCTTTACAATTTATATCCATCTCCAACTCTTTAAGGGCGTGTGATGCAAAGTCTATTGCCGATCTGAATGGAAAGGGGCCCACACCCATGGTATTCATCCACCCATAGTATTTATCTGCCCATGGTATTTAAAGTGACACCTATCCATAGTATTAATTCACCCATGGTAGATAGCCACCCATGGTATTCATCCACACATGGAATTTACCCATGCTATTGTAAATGGCATCCACCCATGGTATTCATCACCCATGGTATTTATCCACCCATGGTATTGTAAGTGACGTATTCACATGGTATTCATTTACCCAGGGTATTTACTCACCCATGGAATTTACCTATGGTATTGTAACTAAAAAATGCTATAAGTAACAAGTTACATCTTGTAAAAGGACAGATTGTCCACCACAATGTAGCTTCTACATTTATTCTATGTTTTAATAAAAAATTCTTTGTGGTTTTATTTACTGTGTTATCTCCTTTTTCTCACATTCTTGCCATATTCATTTCAATTTTTTAGATCTTGGGGGCCTCCCCCAAGATCCAGATAAGTGGTATCAGATAAAGGTTACAAATCCATGGGAATAAGGGTTTGAAGCATATTTAAGTTTCAATTTTTTGCATCCATATTGAGAAAAATCCATACAAGTTTCACAACCTCCACAGAGAACTTTCTTGGACAAAGCGGGAAGAATTTTTGTTTTTTGTTTTTTTTTTTCATTTTTTTGTAGGTTTTTCTGGGTGACGAGTTTGTAGAGAAGATATGAAAATATTGGTGAAAAAATTTCAGAAAAAAATAGCAGATCTGGATTCCTTGAGAAAAAATAGCCAATTAAAAAAAAAATAAGTCGAATCGAAGTTCAGATGAGGGAGATATCGCTGATTCAAAACCAACAATGTTGCAGAAATTTTTCTGATGACAATTCATGGACGACAACTCTCCTGTAATTTTGTGCAGTTTTTAGTGTGAAATTTCAGAGAAACGGTTATATATCTGATCTTCCCTTTAAAAATCACCCGATTTAAAAAAAACAAATTGGTCGAATCGAAGTCCTGATGAGGGAGTTACCGCTAATTTAAAATCAACGATTTTTTTTTTATAGAAATTTTGTGACAACAGTACAATTGCAACGCGAAATTGAGTTTCCAAAGTCTTCAAACAATGATTTCAAACACATGAGAATATGCATGATTATCATTCTATTTCCAAAAACAGGTTATAATAAATATTCTAAGTTATATTGACCGAGTTGTGTCCATTTTAAATCTGGAGAAACATTCAGAGCGGGTTCCCTTTAGAGACGTGCCCTCCCACCCTACTTTAGTAGGCACCTACTTCACATTCATCAGTTTCAGCATAACAACATTCAAATTAGGTTCTTTGGAGACATGACCTCCCACCCCAGGCTATGTAGGCACCTGATACTTCATCAACAGTCATCCCCACGGTTATGAGTCAACCACATAAAATCCTTCTCATAAAATTCCATTTGATAGGCCACACACTGTTAGTATCACAGTTGGTCACACACATTACAAGGTATCTCTATCCTTGGATCTTCGTTTGTCGTGGTTATAGGTCATCCATAAAACCCCACTTCATCAAAGTCCATTTTCTAGGCTGCATACTGTTAGCATCATAGTTGGTCACAAGCATGATAGGTATCTCTATCCTTGGATCTTTGTTTGTCATGGTTATGGGTCATACACAAATCCACACTTCATCGAAGTCCATTTTCTAGGCCACACATTGTCAGTATCACAGTTGGTCACAACAATTATAGGGTATCTCTATCCTCGGATCTTCGTCCATCATGGTTATGGGTTAACCACACAAAACCCTTCTCTTAGTGGCTATTAATATTAAACAAAGGCTTCTAAGGAGGGAACTTCACACAATGGGGACCACTGATTTTTAAGGTCGAGGGAGGAATGATATGAATGGAAAGTGGCCTACACCCATGGTATTCATCCACCCATATTATTTATCTACCCATGGTATTGAAAGTGACATCTATCCATGGAATTAATTCACCCATGGTATGTAGCCACCCGTGATATTCATCCACACATGGAATTTACCCATGTTATTGTAAATGGCATCCACCCATGGTATTGTAAGTGACATATGCCCATGGTATTCATTCACCCATAATATTCATTTACCCATGGTATTTACCCACCCATGGAATTTACTTGTGGTATTGTAACTAAAAAATGTTGTAAGTATCAAGTTTCATCTTTAAAAAGAACAGATTGTCCCCCACAATGTAGCTTCAACAATTATTCTATGTTTTAATAAAAAAAATTGTGGTTTTATTTACTGTGTGTTATCTCCTTTTTTTTCGCATTCTAATTTTGTAGATCTTGCCAGATCCATTTCAATTTTGTAGATCTTGGGGGAAGGATCCCCCAAGATCCAGATCATTTGCAGTAGGCAATTATTTATGGTTTTCTTCTCCATTTAGCGTGGAAGGATGAAACAACTTTAGATACTCCACATTCAACATATAATTAACCTTCATATAAGTAGGAAGTGTCAATCTATAGGAATTCTAATTTACTTATACAATAAGGTCAAAATATCTATATTTGAGTGGATTGCATTTCTTCACTACTCCTTGTTAGCATTCCTTGCATAGAAAAAGCCACACCTTGTCTTTAATGTGAAAATTTTGATTTTATTTGTTTTGATCATGCTTGGATTTATATTATTGTTCACTTCTCTAAAGCCACATTTTCACTTTCAATTGTATGAGCCATATGCTTTCCACAAATATGCTTGTATCTATGCTTCTTCCTTTTGTTATTTGCACACAATTTCAAAAGGAGGAGGTAGTTTTCCAAAGCATGTTTCAAAAGGTGACTTGTTTGTGGAACAATGGAGTGCTCAATTTCAGGAGTGATGAATGTAAACCAACTATTAACCCCATTTATTTGAATGTTTTCTATTTTAACCTCTCAACAATTATAGTAACATCTTATTGACAACTTAAATTTGTTCACCAATCCACAAATGAAATGCAATGGAATACCTCAACTTGGTGTCTCTCCACTAGTAAAAAATTATGAAATTAATGACTAGGTGACTAAAAATGTTAGTCACCGCAATGATTTCAATTGAATTACTACTAAATTTGAGCAATTTTAAGTGACTGAACTAAAAATGACTAATTTAGTCTTGGAATAAAATATACGACTAGATAATGAGTGACTAAACTAAAAGCGACTAACTTAAATGACTAATTTAGTCCAGGGATAAAATATATGACTAGATAATAAGTGACTAAAGTAAAAGCGACTAACTTAAATGACTAATTTAGTCTAGGAATAAAATATATGACTAGACAATAAGTGACAAAATTAATAATGATTAATGTAAATGACTATTATAGTCCAAGAATAAAAATGTGGCGCCCAAATAACAAGTACAACAAGTATATGAATTAGTAATTTATGTCAGTAATTTTTAATTGTCACTCCATATATGAAAAATTTCACTTTTGGATTCTGAAGTGTTACATTTCACTATAGGTGTCTCTGAATCCAATTGTAGTGTTAAAATTTAGAGACAAAGAGGTCTCTGAATTTACAGTGTTAAAATTATGAATACCCTTTTGTCTCTAAATTTTAACAGTGCAGACAGATTCATCTACAATTAACATAATTGCATGTATCATCTATCAACTTTACACTAATGCCTTCATTATAATTTTAGTAAAGGTAATATTAATTAGATAGCCAAATTAATATTTATATTTATATTTAATATTTGGACATAAAGTTTAATTTTTAAACTTCATTGATTTATGTTAAAAGTGTGAGTTGTTTTAAATCTAAGGTTAAATCTTCATATTTACATTCAATAAATAGATAAATATAACATTTCTTATGTTAAACATTGTGATTTCATTTAAATATAGTATTAAATCATCATATTTACATTTGATAAATACTAAATAGATAAACCTAAAATATATATTTATAGGCCTATTTAGTACATAGGTATGAAAATTTATTAATTTGAGTATGAAACTTAATTAATTTTTTTAGTGATATATGAACCTTTGTTTTTCTGTAAGTCACTGTTATATTTATGTAGGAAAAAAGGATTACATATAGCTAGTTACAAAACAGGTGGTCTCACCTCGACTTGGTTTGTTGAAAAAAATTTGCCCTAGATGAAAAAAAATATAAAAGAGGGACTAGGCACATCGTTCATAAATGGTTGGGCCAGAGGCACCAAAACACATATAAAACATAAAGAACACCAAATAGCATAATAGTAATCCAACGTGATGGATGCAAGGTTGTCCGAGGTTGTTCCTAGATGCGGTGGAGGACAGAATCACACTGACCATGCCCTTCAAAGTGCGCCAACCGAGTCTCCAACTTTTCTACTTTTTAAGTGAGTTGATTTTGGCCTCGCCAAGCCAATACCAGTCGGAGAGACTTGGCACTGTAAATAGTGCATTCGGTCCAATGTTTCCATCTGCTCTGCATGCTTCTCACGACAAAATCTCTCAGTTGTGTCCACTCTTTCTATCAGGCTGATAAGTGCACGACAGTTCTATAGGCAGCAATGTTGGATAACTTGCCCCTAATTTACCTCAAATGAATCAAACCCGCAATTCCCCTTGCCACCACAGCCTCCTCTGCCCCGACGACTCTGATTTTGAACCCTCAAACCCACACCTCTACTATCCCCCCGCTTACCTCCTCCACGGCCCCCATGCACACCCACACTAGCGAGTTGCGCACACCCCCACATTCTTTCCACCTTGGCGTGGAGCCACCATGATAATTTTGTGAGTCTTCCACCCCCACAGGGCCATGGACGATAAGGGAGGGAGAACACCCACACCACACCGGGGGCTTCATAATTCGCTAAGGTCAAGGAAGCCTGACGTGTGCAGAGTCCAAAGACCAGAACCCCCACTATAGAAAACAAACACCACCAACGAAGGAGCCAAATGTCATCTCCCACCACCATAGGGAAGCATAGAGACACCTCCCACTGCCAGATGGGAAGAAGGCTCCTTTTGGAGGAATGATGAATTTGGTACATTGATAGAGGAAACCAAATATGTATGATAGCCAATGTCTCAAGAATTCCATTTATATATCCAAATTTATTCGTAAAATACTCATAATTCCCCTTAATCCGACATGGTGCCAGGTAATTTATGTACCCAAGCTCACGCAGTGGACCAGAGACAAGATAAAAACCCTTACAATGTCACCATCTTAGAGCTCGAAGGTGTGACCGTGAATTGGAGACAAGATCAAAACCCCTACAAAATCACCATCTTGGAGCTCGAAGGCATGAACTGCGATAATAAGAGGGCTTTCAAGCTTAGCATCGTGGGATTTGGCCTCGACAGAACAATTTTTCATTTCATTTTCAACTGAACCAATTTAGATTCCCTCAAATTTTTGGAAAACTGTTTGACTGGAAAGATACCAATGAAGCTCCAATATATGGTAAATATAATCTAATTCCCTTGTCATGAATCCTCTGCTGTTATCTAAATAACAGGCTCACGGGAAAAGGTGGCAGACTTTGGAAATTCAAAGACTGGATCCAAAGGTAGTTTTGGCCCTTGGGTACCTTGATCCTGAATACTTCAAAAGGCAGCAACTGACAGAGAAATCTGATGTGTATTATTTTGGAGTAGTGTTACTGGAGTTCTTGTGTGCAAGGGAAACACACTGGTAGAAGAAGTGCAAGTTTGAAAAAATCATTGACCCTCACCTTGTTGGGACCATCAACCCTGGTTCTCTGAAAATGTTTAGGGAGACTATCGAAAAGTTCTTGGAAGAGATGGGCTTCGACAGGCCTTCCATGGGAGATGTTCTATGGAACCTGGAATATGCATTTCAACTCCAGAAGATATCCATCCAAAATGATCTAGATGAGGATAGTACAAATCATACACAGATGTTCCTTTACACTACCCATATATTAAGCCTTTTGGTTCAAGTTCAGTATGACTTCAAGTCTTGTGCGAAAGTTCTCAATTTATATATTTCAGTAATGAGCATGTGGCATTTTGGAGTTCTCAACATCCCACAAAGGGATAGTTGTGAGAATTTACCTATTGTTTCAAACATGTTCTCCTTCTGTGAATATGACACATAATGGACCCATACCTTGGTGCAACAGTTCCTTACCTCAGGATGTTTGTACAAGATTCAAGGCAAAGTGAACACACAACGCTAGTGGTTTTTCTTTGGGAGGAGAGCTAAAAGTATGTAGAAGAGATTGAGGTGCATGCATTATGTTCCTTTTCGCTGCTGATAGCCTGAGACTTTTTATACTAGCATAATTGGATGAGGTGTCGGTGAATCATCATGGGAGGTGATCACAAAACAAGACTCCTTTTCCATGTTCCAAATTTACCAAATTAGCACATGCAGACATAACATTCTCCTAATGCATTACCAAATTAGCACATGTTCCTAATGCATTGTCCAAAATTAGCCCAAGAATTTTCTATCATGCTCTAACAATATGGAGCTTGACAATCCAAAATGTATTCAAGTACAACTTAATTTCTTCTTTATGATATGCTCTTTAATTGACATCACGAGGGAGATACACCAATTTGACAATTTTTCCTACGGTTAATAAATTTTATGTTGGGTGTGTGCTATATTATTTTCATGATTAGAAGTAGGCGCGAAGTGGAGGGCGTGAGGGGGGCGAGAGCCCCCCTTTTCTTGCACCGGGCATAGCAGGGGGGTCACCGCGGGGGGCGACAGCTCCCCTTTACAGGGGGTGGTAGCCCCCCTGCACAGGGTCCATGGTAGCACCCCAAGATTATTTTTTTTGGACCCTATATTAGGTGGTCAGACCCGCATATGGTTTTGTGCATGGGTTTTCACATGGTTTTGGGCATGATGGTTTTCTTCTCGTGGTATTTTGTAGATTCGGTCAATGGAAATACGATTATGTTCATCCTAAAATATGATGAAAGATGACAAAAAATCACGAAATATTGTGAAAGATGCCGAACCATCCTAAAATTTCACGAAAGATGACTAAAAGCCATGAAATATCGCAAATGATGATGAAAAAATTAAGAAAGATCACGAAAGAGCATGAGAAATCATAAAATATTGAAAAATATGAAAAAACATCGCGAAAGGTGATGAAACATGACGAATCATCGTGAATAATGATGAAATATTGTGAAATATTACAGAATATCATGAAATATAACGAAAGGTCACATAAAATCATAAAATATCATGAAAGATGAAGCAAAAAAAATGAAAGATCGTGAAAGACCGTGAAAAATCCTAAAATATCGTGAAAGATGACGAAATATTGTGAAATATGATTAAATATTGCAAAAGTATACAAACATCCTAAAGCTTCATGAAATATTGGAAAAGACTGTGACAGATGACGAAAGATCACAAAACATCCTTAAAGATCACGAAATATGATCTGTAATCTGAAATTAAATAGGAACACAAGGTAATGCAGATATAACCATAAATACAAAGATGGAGTAGAAATAACACTTCATTTCCTTAATATCAAAGAACTGAAATATGCTTACATACAGAATGGAAATAAACTAGCTCAAGTGATGGTAGCTTTTCTCTGAGAACATATGTGATGGCTAAATGCCTCTGAACAATTTTACTGTGAGGTTTGATGGCATTTTAATCATTGAGAAACAATGATAAACCCTAAACATTCAAAAACCTAACCCTAGGAGATGAAGCGCCAAAAGCTTGTGGGCCCCGTTGGGGTAAGTTGGAACATCGACTTCTCGGGGTCGTAACGTTGGCATACGATCTCTATTTGGCTATCATAATACCTCTTTTCGAAGATCTTAAAGAGGAGGCAAAAAAAAACAAGTTAACCATTTTGGGACTTTTCTGATCTCTCCGTTTTCCCTAAAAAATTATTTTAGTCTCCCAAAACTGCTCTAGAATTTTAGAACCCGAAAAACTGCAAAAAATAATAAGTTGTGTTAGAATTAAGGAAACATAAAAGAAACAATGGTGGGGGTCTAAGTAGAATATGTAGGTAGCCACTAATATCCACCTAGATTATGATGAAACATTGAGAAATATGATGAAATATCGTGAAATATTGCAAAAAATGATGAAAGGTTACGAAATATTGAGAAACAAGATGAAATATTAAGAAAGTCCCTGGAAAATCATAAAATATGAAAAAATATGAAAAAGGGTTACAAAAGATGATGAAATATGATGAAAGATCACGAAAGGTAACAAAAAATTACAAAATATTGTAAAAGACTCCAAAACATCCTAAAAGATGATGAAAGATCTTGAAAAATGATGAAATGTCATGAAAGATCACGAAAAATCATGAAGGATCATGAAATACAACGAAATATCACGAAATATAATGAAAGATCGCAAAAAATCCTAAAATATGATGAAATATGACAACAGATGATGAAAAATCCTAAAAGAATGCAAAAAATCATGAAAGATGAAGAAATATCACAAAATATTGCGAAGATCACGAAAGATCATGAAAGATGACAAAACAATAACAAATACAACAAAACACCCTAAAATATAAGAAAAGACTGTGAAATATAACAAAAGGTTGCAAAACATCCTAAAATACCATGAAATATGACGAACCAATGCGAAATATGACGAAAAATCACAAAAGATCGCGAAAGATCGAGAAAGATCATAAACAATGATGAAAGATGACAAAACATCAAGAAAGTCAATGAAACATCCTAAAAAGATGATGAAATATCTTGAAAGATGACAAAAATTCGAGAAAGATGATGAAAAATCACGAAAGATCGCAAAACATCCTAAAAGATGACGAAAGATGACAAAAAATCATGAAAGATCTAAAAAGATGATGAAAGATGATGAAAAATCACAAAATATCATCGAAAAACCCAAAAGATGAAGAAATATCACAAAACACCACGAAAAATCGTGAAAGATCACAAAGGACTATGAAAGACCGCGTAATATCACAAAAGATGACAAAATATGATGAAAGAATATGAAATATTGCTAAAGATAGCGAAAGATCGTGAAAGATGATGAAATATCAAGAAATACTGTGAGAAATCCTAAAAGATAAAAAAATATGAAAAAATATTCTGAAATGTGATGAGCCATGATGAAATATAGCGAAAGATGATGAAAGATCATGAAAGACCATGAAATATGATGAAATATCACGAAGACCGCAAAAAATCCTAAAATATTACAAATGATGATGAAATATCACGAAAGTTGACAAAGGTCATGAAAGACCACAAAACCTCCCAAAATATGACAAAAGATGACAAAAACACACGAAAGATTGTGAAAGACACCGAATTATCCCAAAAGATCATGAAATATGATGAAAAACCACGAAAGATGATGAAAGATTGCGAAAGTCCGCGAAACATCCTAAAATATAACGAAAGATGACGAAAAATGAAAAATATTCACGACCGACTGCAAAACATCCTAAAAGATGATGAAACATCATGAAACATCACAAAACATCATAAAATATGACGAAAATTCACGAAAGATAGCAAAAGATGACGAAAGATGATGAAAAATCATGAAAGATCACAAAAGACCTCAAAATATCATGAAAGATAAAACAATAACAAAAGATCATGGAGGACCATGAAATATCATGAAAGACGACAAAATATGATGAAAAAAATTGAAAAAGTGCAAAAGATGACGAAAGATCACAAAAGATGAAAAAATATCACGAAATATGGTGAAATATTGTGAAATATGACAAAAGATCACTTAAGATGACAAAATATCGCAAAACAATCTAAAATATCATCAAATATGAAAAAATGTCATGAAATAGTGCAAAAAATCCTAAAATATGATGAAACATCACAAAAGATAACGAAAGATGGAGAAAATCGCAAAAGATCACAAAACACCTTAAAAGATTGCGAAAGATGATGAAAGATCTTGAAATATGATTTAATATTGCAAAAGATTGTGAAACATCCTCAAAGTTCACAAAAAATTGCAAAAAACTGCGAAAGATGATGAAAGACCACAAAATATCCTAAAATATTGTGAAAGATGACGTGAAATCATGAAAGGTTGTGAAGTATCACGAAAGATGCAAAACATCCTAAAAAATGATGAAATATGATGAAACATCAATAAATTCTGAGAAAAATCCTAAAAGATTGAAAAATATGAAAATATATTGTGAAAGATGATGAAATATAGTGAAAGACGTTGAAAGATCATGAAAAACCACAAAACATCTTAAAAGATGATGACATATCTTGAAAAATGATGAAACATCACGAAAGATGACGGAAAATCACAAAAGATCACAAAAGATGATGAAAATTTACTAGAGATCACAAAAGACCTTAATAGTTCACAAAATATGAAGAAAGATCACAAGATATCGTGAAGTACTGTGAAAGATCATAAAAAATCATGGAAGATGAAAACATATAGCAAAATATCATGAAAGATGATGAAAGATTGAGAAAGACCACAGAAAATACTGAACGATCAAAAAAGATAAAAAAAGGGTCGTGAATGATGACGAAAGATTGCAAAATATGACGAAATTCCGTAAAACATCCTATAATATCGCTAAAGATTATGAAAGATCCCGAAAGATGACAAAATATCACAAAAGATGACAAAGTATCATGAAAGACCGCAAAACATCCTAAAATATCACGAAAGATGTCAAAAGATCATGATAGATGAAAAAATATCACGAGAGATGACAAAAGGTCACGAAAGACTACAATACATCCTAAAACATGACGAACGATAAGGAAAGACAATGAAAAATCACAAAATATCGTGAAATACCACGAAACATCCTAAAAGATCGCGAAAGATGATGGAATATTTCAAAAGTCCATGAAACACCCTAAAAGATCACGAAAGATCGTAAACGACCAGAAAAGATGATGAAAGAACACAAAACATCCTGAAATATCATGACGATGTTGAAATATTGCAAAAGATGATGAAAAATCGCGAAAGATCACGAAATATCACAAAGATCACGAAATATGATGGAAGATAGCCAAATATCGCAAAAATCCTAAAAGATGACAAAAGATGACGTAAATCACGAAATATCACAAAAGATGATGAAAACTCACAACAGATAATGGACGACCACAAAATATCATGAAAGATAAAGAAATATCACAAAGATCATGAAAGATTATGAAAGGTCATGAAATATCAGAAAAGATAACAAAATATGACAAAAGAACACAAAAGATGTTGAAAGATCAAGAAAGACTGCTAGAAATCGTAAAAGATTGCAAAAGATGAAAAACGATCATGAATGATGATGAAACATGATGAATGATTGTGAAAGATGACGAAATATCACAAAAGATGAAAAAATATCGCAAAACATCCTAAAATATCATGAAAGATGACAAAATGTCACAAAAGACTGCAAAACATCTTAAAAGATGACGAAAGATGGTGAAAAATCACGAAATATTGTGACACATCCTAAAGATCGCGAAAGATGATGAAAGATTGTGAAAAGTGATTAAAGGTTGCGAAAGTTTGCGAAACATCCTCAAATATCGCAAAACACTGCAAAATATAACGAAACACTACAAAACATCCTTCAAAATAAAAAAGATGACGAAGCAATGTGAAATATGATGAAAAATCACAAAAGATCGAGAAAGATCAAGAAAGATCATAAAAAATGATGAAATATGATGAAAGATTGCAGAAGATGATGAAACATCAAGAAAGTTAGCAAAACATCCTAAAAGATGATGAAATATCTTGAAATATGAGGAAATGTTATGAAAGATGATGAAAAATCATGAAAGATCATGAAAGACCACGAAAGATCACGAAAGACCATAAAATATCATGAAGGACTGTGAAAGATCATTAAAGATCATGGAAGATGAAAAAAATGACAAAAAATCACAAAATATGATGAAGGATCAAGAAAGACCACGAAAAAAATTAAAATATCGCAAAAGATGAAAAATGTTGTGAAAGATGATGAAAGATCGTGAAATATGACGAAATACCGCAAAAAATCCTAAAATATCACGAAAGATGACAAAAGGTTACGAAATATCGCAAAATATCCTAAAATATTAGAAAAGATGACAAAAGATGACGAGAGATTACAAAAGGTCACGAAAGACCGCAAAACATCCTAAAAGATGATGAAAGATACAAAAAGATGATGAAAAATCACAAAAGATCGTGAAGCATCCTGAATTATCATAAAAGATGATGAAATATTTCAAAAGTCCATAAATCGCCCTAAAAGATCATGAAATATCGTAAAAGACCACGAAAGATGATGAAAGACCAAAAAAGTTAACGAAATACCACAAAAAAATCCTAAAATATCATGAAAGATGATGAAACATCGCGAAAGATGATGAAAAATCATGAAATATCGCAAAACATCCTAAACAATGATGAAAGATTGTGAAAGATGACGAAACATCAAGAAAGTCTGTGAAAATTCTCAAAATATCACAAAAGATGAAAAAAATTGGAAAATATGATGAAAGATGATGAAAGATCGCGAAATACCACAAAACATCCTAAAAGATGTTGAAATATCTTGAAAGATGATGAAACATTACGAAAGATGATGAAAAATCATGAAAGATGATGAAATGTGATGAAATATCACGAAATATCACAAAACATCCTAAAAGATGAAGAAAGATGACAAAAATCACGAAAGATCCCAACAGATGAGGAAAGATGATGAAAAATCACGAAAGATCATGGATGACCACAAAAGATCATGAAAGATGAAGATATATCACAAAAGACCGTGAAAGATTTTGAAAGGTCACGAAATATCACAAAATATAACAAAAGATGACGAAAGAACACAAAAGTTATTGAAAGATAAAAAAGGCTGCGAGAAATCCTAAGAGATCACAAAATATGGAAAACAATCATGAATGATGATGAAACATGATGAATGATTGTGAAATATGATGAAAGATGACAACAGATGACAAAAGATCATAAAACATCCTAAAATATCACGAAAGATGAAAAAAAATTATAGAAGACCAAAACACATCTTGAAATATGACGAAAGATGGCAAAAAATCACGAAATATCATGACACATCCTAAATATCTTGAAATATGATGAAATATAGGGAAATATCATGAAAAATCACAAAAGATCACGAAATATCATGAAAGATCGTAAAAAATGATGAATATGACGTAATATTGCGAAAGATGATGAAACATAAAGAAAGTCAATGAAATATCCTAAAATATGTTGACATATCTTGAGGATGACGAAATGTCATGAAAGATGATGAAAAATCATGAAAGACCACGAAACAACATGAAAGATTGCGGAAAATCCTAAAATATGACGAAAGATGATAGAAAATCATGAAATATCACAAAACATGATGAAAAATAATGAAATATCACCTAAAACCCCAAAAGATGAAGAAAGATCACAAAACACCGTGAAAGATCACAAAAGACTTTGAAAGAGCATGAAAGATCATGAAAGATGACAAAAGATGATGAAATAACATGAAAGTATGTAAAAGATAGCAAAAGATTGTGAAAGATGATGAAATATCAAGAAATACCGCGAGAAATCTTAAAATATTGCAAAAGATGAAAAAATATTGCGAAAGATGATGAAAAATGATGAAAGATCACGAAAGATGATGAAATATAATGAAAGATCGCGAAAGATGATGAGAGATCACAAAGAGCGCAAAAAATCCTAAAATATCACGAATGATGATGAAATATCACGAAAGATGACAAAAGTCATGAAAGACCACAAAACATCCTAAAAGATGATGAAATATGATAAAAAATCATGAAAGATCGTGAAAGACGTTGACCCATCCTAAAAGACCACAAAAGATGACAAAAAGTGATGAAATATCGCAAATGACGATGAAAAAATTAAGAAAGATCAGAAAAGAACGCAGGAAACCTTAAAAGATTAAAGTGATTAAAGATTGCGAAAGATTACAAAATATCACGAAATATGACAAAATGTCACATAGAATATAAAAATATCAGGAAAGATGAAAAAAAATGATGAAAGATCGTGAAAGATGACGTAATATTGTGAAAGATGATGAAAGATTGCAAAAGTCTACAAACATCCTAAAACATCATGAAATATCAGAAAAGATTGTGAAATATGACGAAAGATTGCAAAACATTCTTAAATATCACGAAATATGATGTGATCCAAAGTTAAATAGGAACACAACGTAATACATATATAACCATAAATACAGAGATGGAGAAGAAATATCACTTCATTTCATTAATATCAAACAACTGAAATATGCTTATACAAAATGGAAATAAACTAGCTTGGGGGATGATTGATTTTCTCTGAGAAGATATGTGGCAGCTACATGCCTCTGAACTATGTTACAATGAGGCTTAGTGGTCTTTTTATCATTGAGAACCAATGAGAAACCATAATCATCCAAAAACCTAACCCTAGGAGATGAAACCCCAAAATTTTGTGGGCCCCGTTGGGGTAATTTGGAACGTAACCTTCTGGGGTTGTAACTTTGGCATACAATGTCCGTTTGGATATCATAATACCTCATTTCAAAGAACTCAAAGATGAGGTTGAAAAAAAATAAGTAAATAATTTTGAAACTTTTCCAATCTCTCTATTTCCCTAAAAATGTCCTTTAGTCCCTCAAAACAACTCTGGAAGTTTAAGACCCGAAAAATGCTCAAAATAGTAGGTTGTGCTACAATTAAGGAAACTGAAAAGAAACAACGGTGGGGGTCCAAGTGGAATATGTGGGTGGCCACCAATATCCACCAGGATCATGATGAAACATTGAGAAAGATGACGAAAGATTGTGAAATATCGCAAAAAAATATGAAAGATGATGAAAGATTGAGAAAGATGATGAAACATTAAGAAAATCCATGAAAAATCATAAAAGATGAAAAAATATGAAAAAAAATCACGAAAGATGATGAAATATGACGAAAGATCACGAAATATGACGAAAGATTGAAAAAGGTCGCGAAAGACCACAAAACATCCTAAAAGATGATGAAATGTCATGAAAGGGAACGAAAAGTCATGAAGGATCAGGAAATACAATGAAAGATTGCGAGAAATCATGAAAGATCGCAAAAAATACTAAAATATGATGAAAGATGATGAAATATCATAAAAGACCGCAAAAAATATTGAAAGATGAAGAAAGATCACAATAAATTGCGAAAGATCACGAAAGATGATGAAACAATAACGAAGTGTTGGAAATATTGTCATTGATGGCAAAGGAGAAGACAGGGGTAGCACCTGAACTATCACTAAGGAAAAAGAGCAAAGAAGAACCAAAAATAAGGCAAAGGAGAAGACAAGAGTAGCACCTGAATTATCATCAAGACAAAGGAGCACAAAGAAACAACAGTGACCAAGGTAGAGAGGCAGCAGAGACATCAGAGGAAACAA
This sequence comes from Pinus albicaulis, assembly GCA_034641835.2. Lineage (NCBI taxonomy): Eukaryota > Viridiplantae > Streptophyta > Pinopsida > Pinales > Pinaceae > Pinus > Pinus albicaulis. The sequence goes on along the minus strand of CM076569.1, from coordinate 991,698,348 downwards.
ATGAAGCAGAGAAAGAAGCAGAGGCAGTAGAGATAGCAAAAGAGAAGCAAGGAGCAGCATTAGACAAGAAACAAAGGAAGCAAAGACAGACAAGGAGTAGAGAGGTAGCTGAGGCAGCAAAGAAGCAGAGAGGTAGCAGAGGCAGCAAAGAAGCAGAGAGGTAGCAGAGGCAGCAAAGAAGCAGAGATAGTATGAGTATTGTTGAGTTTAAATGCTGTGTGACAATGGTAATTTGGTTACCATTGAGAATTCAATAGAATATTGAATAAGGAAAATCGAATGAGGACGAGGAATATGTTCCTATTATAATCTATATATGTAGGGGAATTATGAAGTTTGGGCTCATATGCAAGGATCAAAACAAAGAGAAATTGAGGCAAGGGTTTCCACGCAGGAAAATTGAAACGAGCGAGATTGAAGGGCAGAGATGAGTGATGAGGGGTTTTACGTCAATTAGAAGGATATGTTGCGTTATAAAGGTTGAATGAGATTGCAGGAGGACAAATGATATAGTGAAGTCTGCATTGAAATCTGACTTGAATGATTTTAATGTGTTGAAAAGAAGGCGAAGGTTGGAACCGTAAGCTACGGTAACCATAAGTCAAGCGAGTGGATCGAAATGGTAGTAATGTTATAGTGTAAGATCGTAGCAGAAGCCAAACTCATGAAATGTATGCAGAGGAACCATATAGAATGGAGTCATAGCAACGAAATGAGAAATCTTGAGATCCTGAGGTATATGATGGTGCGTTAATGGAAAGCGGAACCTTGAGTTGTTAAGAAGAACCGGAGCAAGTGAACAGTAGAAGCGGTTTTAGAACCCACAATTGGTCTTCGCATTTCAAAAAAATGGTAAGTGGGTTTTGTGAAAAAAATGCGATATGGGTCTTAGATAGACACGTGGTGAAGAGTGGTTTTTAAAAACCACTTTTATCGCGTAATTTCTGAGAATTAAGTGTCGTGCATATAATTTGCGTGATGATCGTCGGATGAGTGTTCAAATGAGATTTGGAACGCGAGAAGCTGTTGACCATCAGATCTCTGAGATGGATAATGAGGGTGTGGGCCCCGAATGTTATTTTATGTTGGTGCTGACATTTTAATTAATGTTGTGAATATTTGATGTTGGGTTAATGTTAAAACATTAATATGGTTCGAGCATAGTGTGATAAACAAAGTCGACATTTGTTATTGATATGAGTTGAATAAGCTGTGGGGACCAATGTTAAAGGTGCAGTGGTTTATGTTTGAACCAAGGTCGAATCTTTAATTTAATGAAATGTCCGCATGATTGAAATGTGGGGCCCAAACAAGAGATACGTTGAGATGTTGAGTTTTAATCCAAAGTCCAAATACATTCAGAGTTCTATAAAGTGAAAGCCGAAGTTCATTACTTTGTTTTTCTTCAAAGTCAAGCTCGGATATGAATTAAATGGTATGTGTGGGGTCGAGCCATGAAAAATGGGTGGAAGGTAAAATATTATGTTTGATGTGAACCGCGAGTATATATTGGGTAATTGATTTGCTGTAGACCATTATGTAATGGGGTCTAAATGAAATGAAAGGTTCTGTGAGCCTCAAATTAAAAACCATTGATATGATAATTGTTATGCTATGGCACATTATATAGTGGGACCCTTCGCATATCGCATCGGCGAAAATTAGTGTTTGATTACGATAAAGACCGGACCCGAAACGTTATAGATCTGAGTAAATGATCCATTGGATCCGCAGAACTCCATCGCATCAGCGGAGAACAAGAGACGTGAGAGAGCGGACCATTGAACCTTGTGATTGTGATGGTGCGATTTAATCGCAACCGTCCGATCCCGATCAACCACAATTGTTGGATCGTGAGTTGAGTGGGGCCATTGGAGGTTCATCGCATCGGCGGACATCGCATCAGATTTATCACATTGACGGAATGGAAGAGCAAAGGAACGATAGTTTGAACGTTGCGATTGCGATTGAGCGATTGAATCGCAACCGTCATATTTGATGAATGATGGACGGCAGATATGTGAGTTGACTGATAGCTTGTGGGACCCAAACGAATCTTAATGTTTGCTGGGTCTTCATATAAAGTCCAAGGTTTATTGAATGCTTCTTAACATTTGATTGGGGAGTATATATCTATGTTGATATATATATATATTAAGTTTGATGATATAGCCGAACCTTGTATAAATGAAATTGTATGCTGGGCATATTATTGTCATATGCGAAAGATAAGCTTTGGGCTTATGATATATTGAGTTCTGTTTAAAGCTCGAATGATGGTTTAAAACCCATGAGGCGAAGGCGAGGTCTATATATTCAGGTATGAGGTGGAATATTGTTTCACATATTCTTGAGATGGATTAAAGAAGTGGTCTTGACCTTAGAGTTAAGAATTGAAGTATAAATTTCCGCATTGAAGTTAGACTGTTGGCTATGGTTATAGCCATCCAAAGAAAAGTTAAGCTTCCACATAAGAGAATGAACCTGAGTTGTATTACTATGTGGTTCTTACAACCATAAGTGAAATAAGCTTCCGCATTATTATTGTGGCATTACCCAGATTTAAAATTATTTGGGGCTAAACTTGTAAAGCAGTTATATATGTAGCAGATACACAATTGTAGGAAAACAGGAGAGTATGCAAAAACTGAAAAAGACAGTGATAGCAGCAGAAAAGACAAACACACAGTGAACCAAGAACTGAAAGGGTTGAATGAGACATATCAGTTACAAATGTAAATGAAAATGTTTTAATTAATTTTATATTTTTTGTGATGCAAAGGCAAGTCTCCGTAGGAAAACAAAACTCCATTGTAAAACTGAAATTTGTACATATTGCTATATTCCTCTGAATGAGCTGGACGAAGAAATGAGAAGGCAGAATTCAAAGAGTCATGGCTGTTCATTTCGAATTCCCTGTGGAATAAAATCAGTCATGAGGTGAACTCTATAAATGATATCACATAGATATGCATAGAGAGGTTAGAGAATGGAGAAATGAGGCAGAGAGGGTAAGAAGAAGGAGGAGCAGATAGAGAAGCTGTGAAGATCCAGAGATGATATAAGGTAGATATGAAGGCTAGTGGACAACAGTGAAGAAGGAACATAACATAACTGATATCCAGGTAAATCAACATGTGTTGTTTATGAAAGAGTGAGGAAGTTGGTGCTTCAATATCAAGTTGTAGCTTGATAGATGTCAGTTGTAGCTGGCTGAGGTAGGAGCCTCATGTAGGTTGTAGCCTACAGAAAATAGATGGAAGCTGGTGCTTTAATATCAAGTTGTAGCTTGATATATGTCCGTTGTAGCTGGCTGAGGTAGGAGCCTCATGTAGGTTGTAGCCTACAGAAAATAGATGGGAGTTGGAGCTTCCTTGCAAGTTGTAGCTTGCAAAATTGAGGTAGGAGCCTCTTTTAGGTTGGAGCCTACAAAAAATTAGTGGTGAGAGGGAGTTGGAGCTTGCCTTTGCATCACAACAATAATAAGATGTGGTTTTCTCCCTTATGGGTTTCCACTTATATCTGCTATCTATGTGCATGATGTCTATGTGTTGATATGGTATATCTAATATGCTTAATACTTGCTGCTCACATATTAAGACTGCTGATACATTATCTAATCTGCTTAATACTTGCTTCTCACAAATTAAGATTGCTCACATATTAAGTTTATCATGAAATGAAGGTGTAAATAAGTTTAAAGGAAAGTTTTAAAAGTCCATGAATGTATTAAACTGATTCACCCCCCCTCTCAGTTTAACTGAGGGTTCAACAAAAAGACCGCAAAACATCCTAAAATATATCAAAAGACTGCGAAATATAACAAAAGGCCGCAAAACATCCTAAAATAGCATGAAAGATGACGAACCAATGCGAAATATGACGAAAATTCACAAAAGATCATGAAAGATTGAGAAAGATCGTAAAAATTGATGAAAGATGACGAAAGATTGTGAAAGATGATGAAACATCAAGAAAGTCAGTGAAACATCCTAAAAATATGATGGAATATATTGAAAGATGACGACACTTTGAGAAAGATGATGAAAAATCACAAAAGATCACAAAACATTCTAAAAGATGATGAAAGATGACAAAAAATCATGAAATATCTCAAAAGATGATGAAAGATGATGAAAAATCACGAAATATCACCGAAAACCCCAAAGGATGAAGAAATATCACAAAACACCATGAAAAACTGTGAAAGATCACAAAAGACTGCGTAAGATCATGAAAAATGACAAAAGATCATGAAAGAATATGAATGATTGTTAAAGATAGCGAAAGATCGTAAAAGATGATGAAATATCAAGAAAGACCTTGAGAAATCCTACAAGATCACAAAAGATGAAAACATATTGTGAAATATGATGAAAGATGATGAAATATCACAAAAGATGATGAAATATCATGATAGATCGCGAAAGATGATGAAATATCACAAAGATAGCAAAAAATCCTAAAATATCACGGATGATGTTGAAATATCAGGAAAGATGAAAAAATATCACGAAAGTTGACAAAAGGTCATGAAAGACTGTAAAACCTCCTGAAACATGACGAAAGATGACAAAAAATCATGAAAGTTTGTGAAAGACACTGAACTATCCCAAAAGATCATGAAAGATGATGAAAAATCGTGAAAGATGATGAAAGATTGCAAAATTCCATGAAATATCCTAAAAGATAACGAAAGATGACGAAAAATGACAAATGTTCATGAAAGACAACAAAACATTCTAAAAGATGATGAAAGATCACGAAATATCACAAAACATCATAAAAGATGACGAAAAATCAGGAAATATCACAAAAGATGACGAAATATGATGAAAAATCATGAAAGATCACGTGGGACCAAAAAACATCACGAAAGATGACAAAATATGATGAAAAGGCTCGAAAAACTGCAAACGGCGCCGCAATATTGCAAACGATGAAAAAATATCGCGAAAGATGACAAAATATTGGAAAACATCCTAAAATATCACAAAAGATAATGAAAGATGACGAAAAATTGTGAAAGATTGCAAAACACCCTAAAATATTGTGAAAGATGATGAAATATCGTGAAATATGATTAAATATTGCAAAAGATTGTGAAATTTTGTGAAACATCCTCAAAGATCACAAAATATTGCAAAAAACTGCGAAAGATTATGAAAGACCATAAAAAATCCTAAAATATTGTGAAATATGACGAAAAATCATGAAAGGTCATGAAATATCACAAAAGATCAAAAACATCCTAAATAATGACGAAATATGAGCAAAATTCGAAAATGACTTGGCCGTTAAAAGGAGCGGAAGGGACGAAATTAATGGGCATATTTGGGTGTATATGCTGCCAAATTGGCATTTATGAGGAGTATCTATAAAGCAAGGACCCCACTCCCCATTCAAACACTTTGTGCACTAAGTATTAGAAGTAAGAGATGTTGTTTGCAAGAGAGTCGAGCGATCTATTGCATGTCGGATTACAGTTTTGCAGCATTAAGAGAAGCATTTATCAAGGCAAGGCTTAACCATAAAATCCGACCAAGTTTAGCCACCACAATGACAGCTACACCTCCAGTAACCACCATTGGGTCGAGGTTTCCTAGGAAGTAGACGATTGCGGGCGCAGCGCCGTCTAAGACGCCCTAGAAACTAATGTTAAGGTCGTCACCCCATAATAAAATCCTGAAGGAACAACAGAGTAAGGAGCTCAAGATCGACAAAAAAAGGCTTTGGAGATAGAATAAGATGACTACAAAGCAGAAGAATTCCTAGAAGAGATTGATGCTGAGGAGGTTGAGCCTATCTCTAGGATGCCTCCATATATCCTATCTTGGAAGCTGAAGGCTAAGAAGCTGGTAAAATACCCCGACGCAGTGAAGTACAAGGTGTTTACACCATTGATTCTAGATGAGGTTCCGGTTGAAGGAGAGTTACTGGCCAAGGTGCCTTAGCTCATAATGGACGATCTGGATTTTTAATGATCGAAGAAAATACCCACAGTTTGAGCCGAGTAGATATCTGTGCCAGTAGGCCTATGCAGGAGGAGTGACGAGATTTGATTCGATTAAATGGTTAAAGGGTATCCAGGAGGCCGGAATACTCAACTTGTTATATGTACCACACTTCGGCCGCATTCCTATCAACACTATTTATGTTCGCCAATTGTTGGTCTTAGTGCATGATGACTGTTTTTGGCTGGGGAAGAAGACTCCCATTACTGAGATGCTCATAAGGAGAATTACGACCCTTCCTTGTCTTGGGTCGGACCCCATGGAGGATTTTGTGGGAAAAATCTAGGACAAACATCTTGCGGATAATATGAAGAATGACTACGAGCTGACGAAGGGAACCCAGGGCTACTTAATTAACCCCATTTTGGATAGAACTATGCGCTTCACCACACACATTATTTTGGGGAATATTATGAAGAAAATCCATGGAGAGGAGGATTTCACGCCTGTAATAGCCTTAACTACGAAGTGCACCAAGGGCGTAGTATATAACTGAGAAGAATATCTACATACTGAATTCCTCAGCGATTGCAGAGCAATGCAAGAAGAGGGAAATTAGTTCCAATACGTGTGGCTCTTGCTTCTCATTGCATTTATGGAGTGGAGAGAACCTAAGGAGTTGCAGTTCCACACTATAGACCCTGATCTATGTGAAGCAGCTAGATATGCTTCACTGTGGCATTCGACAGAGCCATCAAGGATTATGGCCAATAATTTTTTCTAGTTAGATTTGATATGATTTTATGCACAATGATCAACCAAGAGCCTCAGTTATCACAAAGCATTGTGGAGTAGTATTGAAAGGTAGCGGAGTTCAAAGCGGACTTCCATCACATACAAATCTAGGCGAACAAGGACTTCACTGTGGTCTAGTATGAACTATCTTCCCTGGTCAAAGAAGAAGATGTTGAAGCCATCATCAATCACTGGCCGAGCAATTGATTAACTCTTCTTCCTAAAGGCACAGAGCAAGCATGAATGAGTGGTGCGAATTACACTACATCTACAGGAAAGAAGGACACGAAAGTCACATCCATGACTAGAAAGTACATTGAAGCAGAGATTCTAGATACTGTAGGGGATGATGTTATTTGCGGTGATCTTAGCACAGATCCATCATCCCCTTTTACAACCAAGCAAAGACAACCACAAAAGGGTGGCGTGAGAAAAAAGGTGAAGTCTGATAAGTCCGCTGGCCCAGAAGCCATGGTCCTTATTGAATAGGACTTCGATGAAATTGGGGACACCGTGAAACAAGCCACTGAGCACTTATGGGGTAATATTGAATAACAATATAAGAAAGTGTTGGAAGATGTTCACAAGGGCTTGCAAGACTTGCAAGTACAGAAAAGCATTGTTCAGGCAAGTGTGAGCAGGTTGCAAGTGAGTGTGGTTCAACCGAGCGGAGTGCAGGATGGTACATGCACAAATGTACATGAATTGGCACTGACCTTTGATACTTGCGTGATGCCTATCTCTGCAGTCACATTGAGTTTTTATACAGTGGAGTAGCTAAGGAAAGTGACCCACTCGCAGAATAAAAAATTGAATCTTGTTGCGATGCCATTGTAGGGTTTGCATGAATTCCACTAGGGCATTGACGAAGAGTTGAAGATACAGGAAAAATGCGCCCTCATGATTATTCAGGATGTCAAGAACGAAAGGTAGAGCATGGCCGAGGAAAATAAACTTGTTGTCAAAGAGTGTGCGGCTGAGGCAACAAAAAGATAGAAGTTGGAGGAGGCTATCTCCAAAGCTTGCAGCGAGCTACCAGAGCTCTAGATTCAGGCTGCAGCAGCACCAGAAGAAAAAGTGTCCAAGCTTGTCATGGTAGTTAAGGACTCTAAATCCAAGGTTGACAAAGTGCGCCTTGAGTTGCATATGAATATAGTTGAGCTGCAGATGCAATTGTAGCCTAGCACTCCACCAGAAGTATGGGATCAATGCGCAGTAGAGCTGAAAGATGCCATAGAGTGGGTTGAGTCCTGCATATAGGAGTGTGCGAATGTATTTGTGGAAGTTCTAGATGTATGGGCCTCACTGTAGTAGGACCCTCATGTGTAAAATATACAGGCTGAAGTGTGTGAAAATATTGAACAAATGGATCAGATTAGGGTCACTACAAAGACCTTAGCACCAATCCAGTGACTTACCCGTCTCATAGAGGGTAAATTCTTACAGGAGCAGGTCGATGAGCTACGTAGGAAGGAGAAAATTCTTAGAGATAGACTAAAACCAAGGGGAGCTAAGGCCAGCCATCTCTCCCAAACTACAGAAAAGAAGATAAAATCACTTCGCACGACACAAAGAGGATTTGAGCATAAGGAAACTAAGAAAGTTACAGAGATAATTCTTGGAGAAGTCAGAGAGTTTTAAAAGCAATGAACCAAAGAAGTTACACTATTGAAGGATGCCTTGAGTAGCATCAAAGCGAATATCGATGATGCACCAACTTTGTAACTTGAGATGAGTCAAAATTTTGTGTTGGGGGCTTGCTGGAGATGGGATCCCAGTGAAGTAAGAAGCAAGGAAAGACTTCGCAGAACGAGGAGCGGAGCGGAGCGCGTAGCACAGAGTCTATTTTGAGTCATAGGGGATTTGGGGCATGTCAAAGCCCCTTATTATATAATGGGAAGGGATATTTTTTGAACGTTGGACACTGCCCATGGTATTGTAAATGCTAAACCTATGTAAGGAGTCTAGATAGAAGTCTTAGAAAATAAGGCAAGAAAAACTTATACAATAGATCTTATGAGATGCATTTGGATGTAATATTGTTTTGAGTCAGAGTCTATGTTTTGGGTTAAAGGAAGGGCTCCTGCAGTTGTGTGCATGGAGACCTTAGGAATTACGTAGCTGTATGCACAGACCCCTACAGCTGTGTGCGCAGGGTGGAACTGAATGTATGAGAAGGATTTGGCTATTAATGAAAGAACTGTGGATAGATCTAAGTTTTATTGATGTGTTTTATTTTACTTACTATTCATGAATGTATGTGATGAATAAGGGTTTTTGATCTGTAATTGAATAACGTAGTCTTGTTTATGGATATTTACTTTGTTTAATGCATCAATAAGTAAGATCACATAGTCTTTTATTAAGTTAAGTAGATGTGTTGAACGTCGCCTGTATTATTGATATATACGACATGCGAAGACCTAATAAGAAGGAAAAGCCCTAAAGACACGATCATCTATCCCTATGGATGCAGAAACCTGGTTCTAAAATCCCCTATATTGCCTCGAGTGAGACTTCAGTCTATGCAAGTAGATCATTGCTGAAAGGGTCGGTAATTGTGGCTTTTGCTGGAATGCGCAGTCACTTTGAACCTGGGTCTAGGTTCCATCAAGCAAACAATAGATGAAGATGAAATATCATGAAAGATAAAAAAATATCACAAAATTTGACAAAAGGTCACGAAAGACCACAAAACCATGAAAGATGATGAAATATGACAAAAAATCACGAAATATTGTGAAAGACACCAAGGTATCCCAAAAGATGAAGAAAAATTGTGAAAGATGATGAAATATTGAAAAAATCCACGAAACATCCTAAAAGACAACGAAAGATCATGAAAAATGAAAATTTTTCATGAAAGACTACAAAACATCCTAAAAGATGATGAAATATCATGAAATATCGCAAAAAATCATAAAAGATGACGAAAAATCATGAAAGATCGCAAAAGACGATGAAAGATGATAAAAAATCATGAAATATCACGAAAGGCCACAAAAGATCATGAAAGATGAAAAAATATCACAAAATATTATGAAAGACCATGAAAGATCACGAATGATGACAAAATATGATGAAAAAACTTGAAAAACTGCAAAAGGTGACGAAATATCGCAAAAGATGAAAAAATATCATGAAAGATGACAAAAGATCACTTAAGATGATGAAATATCGCAAAACATCCTGAAATATCATGAAAAATCATGAAAGATCATGAAAGATGACAAAAGGTCACAAACCAATGCAAAACATATTAAAAGATGATGAAATATCACAAAAGATAAAGAAATATGACGAAAAATCGTGAAAGATCGTAAAACACCCTAAAAGATTGCGAAAGATGATGAAAGATTGCGAAAGATGATTACATATTTCAAAAGATAGTGAAAGTTTGTGAAGCATCCTCAAAGATCACAAAAGATTTCAAAAAAATACGAAAGATGACATAAGACCACCAAACATCCTAAAATACTGCAAAAGATGATGAAAAATCACGAAAGGTTGTGAAAGATCACAAAATATGCAAAACATCCTAAAGAATGACGAAATATGATGAAAGATGAAGAAACATTATGAAACATCAATAAATTATGTGGAAAATCCTATAAGATCGTGAAAGATAAAAAAATATTGCGAAATATGATTTAATGTAGTGAAAGCTGATGAAAGATGATGAAAGACAACAAAAAACTTAAAAGATGATGAAATATCTTGAAATATGATGAAACATGGCGCAAGATGATGGAAAATCACAAAAGATCACAAAAGATGACGAAAGATGATGAAAGTTTACCAGAGATCACAAAAGACCGCAACAGATCACGAAAGATGAAGAAAGATCCCAAAATATCGCGAAGGATTGTGAAATATCATCAAAGATCATGGAAGATGACAAAATATGACAAAGGATCATGAAAGATGATGAAATATCAAGAAAGACTGCGAAAAAAACTAAACGATTGTAAAAGATGAAAAAGGGTTGTGAAAGATGACAAAATATCGTTAAATATGAGGAAATATAACAAAAAATCGTAAAATATCACTAAATATGATGAAAGATCTCGAAAGATGACAAAAGATCATGAAATATGACAAAATGTTACGAAAGACCGCAAAACATCCTAAAATGTCACGAAAGGTAACAAAAGATCTTGAAAGATGACAAAAGATCACGAGAGATGCAAAAAGGTCACGAAAGACCACAAAACATCCTAAAAGATGACGAAAGATAAGGAAATACGATGAAAAATCACAAAAGATCGCAAAATAGTGTGAAACATCCTAAAAGACTGTGAAATATGATGAAAGATTTCAAAATTCTATGAAATGCCTTAAAAGATCATGAAAGATCGTAAACGACCACGAAAGATGACGAAATAACACAAAACATCCTAAAATATCATGAAAGATGATGAAACATTCGAAATAAAATGAAATATCATGAAATATCACAAAGATCACGAAATATCACAAAGATCACATAATACGATGAAAGATCACAAAATATCACAAAACATCCTAAAAGATGATGAAAGATGACAAAAATCACAAAAGATCATGGAAGACCACAAAATATCATGAAAGATGAAGAAAGGTCACAAAATATCGCAAAAGATTGTGAAAGTTCATGAAAGATCACAAAATATAAAAAAATATGACGAAAGAAAATGAAAGATGTTGAAAGATCAAGAAAGACTATGAGAAATCTGAAAATATCGCAAAAGATGAAAAAAAACCATGAATGATGATGAAACATGATGAATGATCGTGAAAGATGAAGAAAGATCACAAAAGATGAAAAAAGATTGCAAAACATACTAAAATACCACGAAAGATGATAAAAGGTCACAAAAGACCTCAAAACATCTTAAAAGATGACGAAAGATGGCGAAAAATAATGAAATATCATGACACATCCTAAATATCGCGAAAGATGATGAAAGAACGTAAAATATGATTAAAGGTTGTGAAAGTCTGCAAAACATCCTAAAAGATCACAAAAGACTGCGAAATATAATGAAAGACTGCAAAACATCCTTAAATATCACAAAAGATGATGAAACATTGCAAAATATGACGAAAAATCACAAAAAGATTGAGAAAGATCTTAAAAAATGATGAAAGATGACGAAAGATTGCAAAATATGATGAAACATCAAGAAAGTTAGCGAAACATCCTAAAATATGTTGAAATATCTTGAAATATGATGAAACTTTGTGAAAGATGATGAAAAATCATGAAATATCATGAAATACCACGAAAGATTACAAAAAATGACAAAATATTGCGAAAAATTACAAAATATCGCAAAACATCCTAAAAGATGACGAAAGGTGGCAAAAATTCATGAAATATCTCAAAATATGATGAAAAATCAATAAATATCACCGAAAACCCCAAAATATGATGAAATATCACAAAACAACGCGAAAGATCACAAAATACTTCAAAATACCGCAAAAGATCACGATCACTGAAAAAAGATGATGAAAGAACATGAAAGACCATAAACGATAGCGAAAGATCGTGAAAGATGATGAAACATTAAGAAAGAATCTGAGAAATCCTGAAAGATTGCAAAAGATGAAAAAATATTATGAAAGATGATGAAAGAGGATGAAATATCGAGAAAGATGACGAAACATCAAGAAATATCACGAAAGATGATGAAAGATCAAGAAATATCGCGAAAGATGATGAAAGATCATGAAGACTGCAAAAAATCCTAAAATATCACGAATGATGATTAAATATCATGAAAGATGAAAAAATAACATGAAAGATGACAAAATGTTATGAAAGACTTCAAAACATCCTAAAAGATGACAAAAGATGACAAAAAATGATGAAAGATTGTGAAAGACACTGAACCATCCTAAAAGATCACGAAAGATGATGAAAAATTGCGAAAGATGATGAAAGATTGCAAAAGTTCGTGAAACATCCTAAAAGATAACGAAAAATGAAAAGTGTTCACGAAAGATTGAAAAACATCCTAAAAGATGATGAAATATCACGAAAGATCGCAATACATCATAAAATATGAAGGAAAATCACGAAAGATCGCAAAAGATGACAAAATCACGAAAGATTGCAAACGATCACGAAAGATGAGAAAATATTATGAAAGATCTCGAAAGATGCGAAAGATGACGAAATATCAATTATGATGATGAAATGTTGCAAAAATCCTAAAATATCATGAAATATGATGAAATATCATCAAAGATGAAAAAAGGTCACAAAACTATGTAAAGCATTCTAAAAGATGATGAAATATCACAAAAGATAATGAAAGATGACGAAAAAACGTGAAATATCGCAAGACACTCTAAAAGATTGCGAAAGATGATGAAAGATCACGAAAGATGATTAAATATTGCAAAAGATTGTGAAAGTTTGTGAAACATCCTCAAAGATCACAAAAGATTGCAAAAGACTGCAAAAGATGATGAAACACCACAAAACATCCTAAATTATGATGAAAGATGAAGAAAAATTACAAAGGGTCGCGAAAGATCACGAAAGATGCAAAATATCCTAGAAAATGAAAAAAAGTGATAAAAGATCATGAAAGATTATGAAATATCAAAAAAATTCGCAAAATATCCTAAATGATAGCAAAAAATGAAAAAAGATTGCCAAAGATGATGAAAGATCGTGAAAGACCGCAAAACATCTTAAAAGATGATGAAAGATCTTGGAATATGACAAAATAGCGCGCAAGACGACGGGAAATCACGAAATATAAGAAAAGATGACGAAAGAAGATGAAAAATTACCAGAGATCATAGAAGACTGCAATAAATCACGAAAGATGAAGAAAGATCACAAAGTATCGCGAAGGACTGTGAAAGATCATCAAAGATCATGGAAGATGACAAAAGATGAGAAAATATCACAAAATATGATCAAAGATCTAGAGTTACTGCGAAAAATACAAAAAGATCGCAAAAGATGAAAAATGTCATGAAAGATGACGAAAGATGACGAAATATGATGAAATACCGCAAAACGTCCTAAAATATCACGAAAGATGATGAAATACCCTGAAAGGTGACAAAACATCACAAAATTTTAGGTTACAAGAGACCACAAAAATCATAAAATATGACAAAAGATGAAAAAAGATCACGAGAGATGAAAATAGGTCACGAAAGACCGCAAAACATCCTAAAAGATGATGAAAGATAAGGAAAGACAAAAAAAAATCACAAAAGATCGTGAAATACCACGAAACATCTTAAAAGATAGTGAAAGATGATGAAATATTGCAAAATTCTATGAAACACCCTAAAAGATCACAAAATATCGTAAAAGACCACAAAGATGACGAAAGACCACAAAACATCCTAAAATATCATGAAAATTATGAAACATCGAGAAAGATGACGAAAAATCACGAAAGAATGCAAAACATCCTAAAAATGACGACAGATCGTGAAAGATGATGAAACATCAAGAAAGTTTGTGAAAATTTTCAAAATATCACAAAAGATGAAAAAAGATGGTGAAATAAGATGAAAAATGACGAAATATTGTGAAAGACCGCAAAAAATTCTAAAATATGATGAAAGATCTTGAAAGATGAGGAAACATTGTGAAAGATGATGAAAAATCACGAAAGATCATGAAATATGATGAAAGAACGTTAAAGATCACAAAAAATCGTAAAATATGATGAAAGATGACGAAAATCACGAAAGATCATGGAAGACCACAAAATATCATGAGGGATGAAGAAATATCACAAAATATCATGAGAGATTTGAAAGGTCATGAAAGACCACAAAAGATAACAAAAGATGATGAAATAACACGAAAGTTGTTGTAAGATTGAGAAAGACTGCAAGAAATCCTAAGATATTGAAAAAGATGAAAAATGATCATGAATGGTGATGAATGATCGTAAAAGATGATGAAAGATCACAAAAGATGAAAAAATATCGCAAACCATCCTACAATATCACAAAATATGACCAAAGGTCATAAAAAACTGCAAAACATTTTAAAAGATGATGAAAGATGGCAAAAAATCACGAAATATCATGACACATCCTAAAGCTCACGAAATATTATGAAAGATCATGAAAGATGATGAAAGGTTGCGAAACTTTGTGAAACATCCTAAAAGATCACAAAAGAGCACGAAATATAATGGAAGAATGAAAAGCATCCTAAAATATCACGAAAGGTAATGAAAAAATGTGAAATATGAAGAAAAATGACAAAATATCACGAAAGATCAAGTAAGATCATAAAAAAATGATGAAAGATGACGAAAGATTGTGAAAGATGATGAAACATCAATAAAGGCAACAAAACATCCTAAAATATGATGACATATCTTGAAAGATGGTGAAACGTCTTGGAAGATGATGAAACAACAATAAAGCCAACAAAAAATCCTAAAATATGATGACATATCTTGAAAGATGGCGAAACGTTGTGGAAGATGATGAAACATCACGAAATATCATGAAAGACCGCGAAAGATTGCGAAATGTCATGAAATATTCCAAAACATCCTAAAAGATGACAAAAGATGATATAAAATCATGAAAAATCACAAAAGAGGATGAAAAATAATGAAATTATCACCGAAAACCCCAAAAGATGAAGAAAGATCCCAAAACACCACGAAAGATCACAAAATACTGCAAAAGACAGCGAAAGATGACGAAAGATGACAAAAGATGATGAAAGAACATGAAATATCGTAAAACATAGCGAAATATCATGAAAGATGATGAAATATCAAGAAATACCGTGATAAATCCTAAAATATCGCAAAAGAAGAAAAAATATTGCGAAAGATGATGAAACATGATGAAAGATCACGGAAGAACGTGAAAGATGATGAAAGATCACGAAGAGGGCAAAAAATCCTAAAATATCTCGAATGATGATGAAATATCACAAAAGATGACAAAAAGTCATGAAAGATTGAAAAAAATCCTAAAATATGACGAAAGATGACAAAAAATCACAAAAGATCGTCAAATACGTCGAACCATCCTAAAAGATCACAAAAGATGACAAGAATCCATGAAAGATTGCAAATGATGAAGAAAAAATTAAGATCACGAAAGAGCACGAGAAATCCTAAAAGATTGAAAAAGATGAAAATAGATCGCGAAAGGTGATGAATCATCATGAAAAATGATGAAATATCATAAAATATTACAAAATATGACGAAAGGTCACATAAAATCTTAAAATATCATGAAAGATGACAAAAAATGATGAAATATAGTAAAAGCCCGTGAAACATCGTAAAAGATCACGAAATATGATGAAATATTGTGAAAGATGATGAAAGATCGCAAAATTCTTCAAACATCCTAAAACATCATGAAATATCGCAAAAGACGACGAAAGATGACGAAAGATCGCAAAACATCCTTAAATATCACGAAATATGATGTGATCCAAACTTGAACAGGAATGCAATGTAAGACATATATAACCATAAATAAAGAGATGGAGTATAAATAACACTTTATTTCATTAATATCAAAGAACTAAAATAACACTTTATTTCATTAATATCAAAGAACTAAAATATGACTACATATAGAATGGAAATAAACTAGCTCGGGCGATGGTAGCTTTTCTATGAGAAGAGATGTGGTGGCTACATGCCTATGAATTGTGTTACAATGAGGCTTGATGGAATTTTTTATCAGTGAGAAACAATGCGAAACCATAAATATCCAAAAAACTAACCCTAGGAGATGAAGCGCCAAATGTTTGTGGGGCCTGTTGGGGTAAGTTGGAACATCAAATTCTCGGGGTCGTAACTTTGGCATACGATCTTAGGACCCAAAAAACTGCCCAAAATAGTAAGTTGTGCTAAAATTAAGGAAGCTGAAAAAAAAAAATGGCGGGGGGCCAGGTGGTCACAAATATCCACCTGCATCATGATGAAACATTGAGAAAGATGGCAAAAGATTGCAAAAAATGATGAAATATGACGAAAGATTGAGAAAGATGATGAAACTTTAAGAAAGTCGATGAAAAATCATAAAAGATGAAAAAATATGAAAAACGTTCATGAAAGATGATGAAATATGACGAAAGATTGCAAAAGATCTTGAAAGACAACAAAACATCCTAAAAGATGATGAAAGATATTGAAAAATGATGAAATGTCACGAAAGATAATGAAAAATCACGAAGGATCACGAAATACAACGAAAGATCGTGAAATATCATGAAAGATCGCAAAACATCCTAAAATGTGATGAAATATGACAAAATTTGATGGGAAATCACGAAATATGATGAAAGATGATGAAAAATCATAAAAGAACGCAAAAGATCATGAAAGATGAAGAAACATCACAAAAAAAATGTGAAAGATCATGAAAGATCATGAAAGATGACAAAACCATATGAAAGACTGCAAACCATCCTAAAATATAAGAAAAGACCATGAAATATAATGAAAGGCCACAAAATATCCTAACATGTCACGAAATATGACAAAAAATCACAAAAAATCACGAAAGGTCGAGAAAGATCGTAAAAATTGATGAAATGTGATTAAGATTGTGAAAGATGACGAAACATCAAGAAATTCAGTGAAACATTCTAAAAATATGATGAAATATCTTGAAATATGATGAAACATAAAAAAAGATGATGAAAAATCATGAAATATTACAAAATATCCTAAAAGATGATGAAAGATGACAGAAAATCATGAAATATCTAAAAAGATGATGAAAGATGATGAACAAACATGAAATATCACTGAAAACCCCTACAAATGAAGAAATATCAGAAAACGCCATGAAAAACCGTGAAAAATAACGAAAGACTACGTAATATCGCGAAAGATGTTGAAAGAATATGAAATATTATTAAATATAGCAAAAGATCGTGAAAGATGATGAAATATCAAGAAAGACCGTGATAATTCGTAAAGATCGCAAAAGATGCAAAAATATTGCGAAAGATGATGAAACACGATGAAAGATCGCGAAAGATGACTAAATATCATGAAGGATCGCAAAAGATGATGGAACATGATGAAATATTGCGAAATATGATGAAATATAATGAAAGATCGCGAAAGATGATGAAATATCACAAAGACCGCAAAAAATCCTAAAATATCACGGATGATAATGAAATATCATGAAAGATTAAAAAATATCATGAAAGATGACAAAAGGTCATGAAATACGGAAAAACCTCCTAAAATATGACAAAAAATCAAGAAAGATTGTGAAAGACATGGAACTATCCGAAGAAATCACGAAAGATGTTGAAAAATCGCGAAAGATGATGACAAATTGCAAAAGTCCACGAAACATCCTAAAATATAACGAAAGATGACGAAAAATGATACATGTTCACGAAAGACTGCAATGTTGGAAATACTGAGGGGGGGGGGGTGAATTAGTATTCCTTTCAATTAGAGCATTAGTTAATCTTCAATTATTATCATTGTTTGTACAATGATAGAAGTAAACAAAAGGAACACAAATGCACAATGTTTTGAAGGTGGAAACCCACTCCGGGACAAAAAACTACCTAATGCTTTCTAATAATTCTTTAATATTGAACTCCAATTGAAAATAAAACTCCAACTTCCTAGAATCTAGAAAAGCATTCTTCTCCAGCTCCCGCTTGATGGACGCTCCAACGCCCAAGATTCTTCAGTAGTCAACTGAACGGATGTGCGAACACCCAAAGAGATACAACTCACCTTAGCACCACCCTACCACCCTGTAGAAGAATAAAAGAAGAATGGACTCCCGTACCAGGGAAAATGGTCCACTTTACAATGATATAGAATGATGTAGAAGAAGAAGACACACTAGACCATAACCCCAACTATGACACAACCACCTAATGATGATCCTTTTCCTCCCGACACTGCCTACTCAACTCCTGGTAGATAGACACTAGTACAATTTTTACAATAATGTATTTACAATGACTTAGTATAATGATACCTTTACAGTGACTGTATGCAGTGTTGCCCGCTTGAAGACTTCATGTGATGAACTTCTTGTTGCTGATCTGTACCTTGTTTGCTGCTCTTGTCATGCTACCCTCTTCTGCGCCTTGCTTTGGTTTGTTGCCCTAGAAATTCTGATCCTTTGCAGCCCTTGACAACACATGATCTAGCTTTTTCTTGCCTTCTAAGAGCTCGATATTGAATTTGGTGTATCTCTGCTATTTCAGATCCCTAATATGTGATTTTCGGTCCTGTAGTAGTCCTCCGAGTCTTCTTTCCAATGCCATAGGTCTGACCCAATTTGGATTCTTCAAGGGAGAGTTATGCCCAATTTCTCACAAATCCCTAATTATGGACTGTTTCAGTAGAGCGAACTTGTACGACATGCCACATGTCACTGTTTCTTCATTCGGCTCTAAAATTGATAGGGTGAAAACTACAATATGTTCACTATTTTCCAATTCTTACAGAATTCCAATCTGATACTTAGAGAGAGAGTTATGAAAATTTTACCAAAGTCACGTCTTTGAGATGAATTTCAGGAGCCTGCAAAAACACTAACTTCCGTAGATCATATCTTCAAAAATATTGCGCACCTTGATCTGAAAATTTCACAGGAGCTTCCTCAGGATTTCGACTTCGCCTCATAAAAATTTCAGTTTTTGAACCTTTGTAGAAAAAAAGTTTAGAGCGAAAATTCCACGATGACCTGTTTCAGATAGCGAAATCCCTTGCATAAGGAGGATATGAGGATCACAATTTATATAAATGCTTAGGTTGAGAGGGGCTTCAACAAGTGAACGTGGGATGGATTTTTGGAGCTTAAAAAATATTAATTATGACTTTTCAATGACCCATGCCACAACCCCATGGGGTTTTAGCCCACTAACTGGGGTTACAAACTTCAAACATGAATATCTCCCAAACCTTGAAGAAATACGTGGCGTGCCATGTATCAATGGAAATATCTTGACAAGTAGAAACCATCAAAAGAATTCTTGACCCAGAATATAGTAATTTGGTAGGTCAAAATTCCCATGCAATATTGGGGTAACCCCTAGTGCTGCTTGGGTTGACATCAATGAGAACCGCTGATCAACATGCAAAACATCCTAAAAGATGATGAAAGATCACAAAATATTGCAAAACATAATAAAAGATGACCAAAAATCACGAAAGATCACAAAAGACAATGAAAGATGGTGAAATATCATGAAAGATCACAAAAGACCATAGAAGATCACGGAATATGAAAAAATATCACAAAAGGTCATGAAGGACTATGAAAGATCACGAAAGATGAAAAAAGATGATGAAAAAACTTGAAAAACTGCAAAAGATGACGAAATATCGCAAAAGATGACGAAATATTGTGAAAGATGATGAAAGATCGTGAAATATGACGAAATATCACTTAAGATGACGAAATATCACAAAACATCCTAAAATATCATGAAGGATGATGAAAGATCATGAAATATGAAAAAAGGTCAAGAAACAGTGCAAAAATCCTAAAATATGATGAAATATCACAAAAGATAACGAAAGATGACGAAAAATAGCGAAATATCGCAAAACACCCTAAAACATTACGAGAGATGATGAAATATCGCGAAAGATGATTAAATATTGCAAAAGATTGTGAAATTTTGTGAAACATCCTCAAAGATCACAAAATACTGCACAAAACTACGAAAGATGATGAAAGACCACAAAACATCCTAAAATATTGTGAAAGATGATAAAAATCATGAAAGGTTGTGAAAGATCACAAAAGAAGAAAAACACCCCAAAAAATGATGAAATATGATGAAATATCACGAAATATTATGAAAAATCAATAAATTTCATGAAAAATCTTAAAATATCGCGAAAGATGAAAAAATATTGCAAAAGATGATGAAATATAGCAAAAGATGATGAAAGATCACGAAAGACCGCAAAACATCTTAAAAGATGATGAAAGATCTTGAAAGATAATGAAACGTCGTGCAAGATGATGAAAAATCACAAAATATCACAAAAGAAGACGAAAGATGATGAACATTTACAAGAGATCACAAAAGACTACAACAGACCACAAAAGATGAAGAAATATCACAAAAGATCGCGAAGGAATGTGAAAGATCAACAAAGATCATGGAAGATGAAAAAATATGACAAAATTTCATGAAAGATGATGAAAGATAAAGAAAGACCCCGAAAAATACTAAATGATCGCAAAAGATGAAAAAAGGTCATGAAAGATTATGAAAGATCAAGAAAGACCACAAAAAAAATACTAAATGATCGCAAAAGATAAGAAAAAGGTCGTGAAAGATGGCGAAATATTGCGAAGTATGACGAAATACTGCAAAAAATCCTCAAATATCACTAAAGATGATGAAAGATCCCGAAAGATGACAAAATATCACGAAAGATGACAAAATGTTACGAAAGACCGCAAAACATCCTAAAATATCATGAAAGATGAAAAAATGTTACGAAAGACCGAAAAATATCCTAAATATCACGAAAGATGATAAAAGATCTTGAAAGATGACAAAATATCATGAGTGATGAAAAAGGGTCACGAAAGACCGCAAAACATCGTAGAAGTTGACGAAAGATAAGAAAAGATGATGAAAAATCACAAAATATCGCGAAATAGCGTGAAACATCCTAAAAGATTACGAAAGAGTATGAAATATTTCAAAATTCCATGAAACACCCTTAAAGATCACAAAAGATGAAAAAAGACCACAAAACATCCTAAAATATCATGAAAGATGATGAAACATTGCGAAAGATGACGAAAAATCATGAAAGATCACGAAAGATCACAAAGATCACAAAGACCACAGAATACGATGAAAGACTGCGAAATATCACAAAACATAATAAAAGAGGAAGAAAGATGACGTAAATCACGAAAGTTCATGGAAGACCACAAAATATCGTGAAAGATTGTGAAAGGTTATGAAAGATCACAAAAATATCAAAAGATGACGAAAGAAAACGAAATATGCTGAAAGATCAAGAAAAATTGCGAGAAATCATAAAAGATCGCAAAAGATGAAAAACGATCATGAATGACAATGAAAATGATGAATGATTGTGAAACATGATGAAATATCACAAAATATGAAAAAATATCGCAAAACATCCTCAAATATCATTAAAGATTACAAAAGGTCACTGAAGACTGCAAAACATCTTAAAAGATGACGAAAGAAGGAAAAAAATCACAAAATATCGTAAGACATCTTAAAGATCGCGAAATATGATGAAAGATTGTGAAAGATGAGTAAAGGTTGCGAAAGTCTGCGAAACATCCTAAAATATCGCAAAATAATGTGAAATATAACGAAAGACCACAAAACATCCTTAGATATCACCAAAGGTGACGAAACAATGTGAAATATGATGAAAAATCACAAAATGTTGAGAAAGATCGTAAAAAATGATGAAATATGACGAAAGATTACAAAAGATGACGAAACATCAAGAAAGTTAGCGACACATCCTAAAATATGATGAAAAATCATGAAATATCATGAAAGACCATGAAAGATTACGAAAAATCACGAAAGATCGCAAAACATCCTAAAAGATGACGAAAGATGACATAAAACCATGAAAGATATCAAAAGATGAAGAAAGATGATGAGAAATCAAGAAATATCAATGAAAACCCCAAAATATGAAGAAATATCACAAAATACTGCAAAAGATCACAAAATATTGCAAAAGACCGGGAAAGATCAAGAAAGATGACAAAAGATGATGAAAGAACATGAAAGACCGTAAAAGACAAAGAAAGATTGTGAAAGATGATGAAATATCAAGAAATACTGTGCTAAATCCTAAAAGATTTCAAAGGATGAAAAAATATTATGAAATATGATAAAACATGACGAAAGATTGCGAAAGATCATGAAAGATCATGAACACTACAAAAAATCCTAAAATATCAGGATTGATGATGAAATATCACGAAATATGACAAAATATCATGAAAGATGACAAAAGGTTACGAAAGACCACAAAAATTTCTAAAATATCACAAAAGATGACAAAAGATCTTGAAAGGTGACAAAATATCACGAGAGATGACAAAAGGTCACAAAATATCGAAAACATCCTAAAAGATGATGAAAGATAAGGAAAGATGAAGAAAAATAACAAAATATTGTGAAATATCGTGAAACATCCTAAAAGATGGTGAAATATAATGAAAGATTGCAAAAGTACATGAAATGCCCTAATAGATCATGAAAGATTGTAAAATACCATGAAAGATGATGAAAGACCACAAAACATCCTAAAATATCATGAAAGATGATGAAACATCACAAAAGATAACGAAAAATCACGTAAGATCGCAAAACATCCTAAAAAGTGATGAAATATCGTGAAAGATGATGAAACATCAAGAAACTTTGTGAAAATTCTATAAATATCACAAAAGATGAAAAAAGATCGTGAAATATGATGAAAGATGACAAAATATCTCGAAATACCGCAAAAAATCTTAAACGATGATGAAATATCTTGAAATATGACGAAATGTTGCGAAAGATGATGAGAAATCATGAAAGATCACGAAAGATGACAAAAGATGATGAAAAAACACAGAAGAATGTAAAAGACAACGAAAGATCGTGAAAGTTAATGAAATATCAAGAAAGGGTGTGATAAATCCTAAAAGATCGCAAAAGATGAAAAAATAGTATGAAAGATGATGAAACATGGCGAAATATCGTGAAAGATGACGAAAGATGACGAAAGATAGTGAAAGATGATGAAATATCATGAAGACGACAAAAAATTCTAAAATATCACGAATGATGATGAAATATCATGAAAGATGAAATATCATGAAAGATGAAAAATATCACGAAAGATGACAAAAGGTCATGAAAGACCACAAAACATCTTAAAATATCATGAAAGATTATGAAAGATTGAGGAAGATAACGGAAAATCATGAAAGATCGCAAAAAATCCTAAAAAATGATGAAAGCTCATGAAAGATGATGAAACATCAAGAAATATTGTGAAAATTGAAAAAAGATCGTGAAATATGATAAAATATTGCGAAAGACAACAACACGTCGTAAAAGATGATGAAAGATCTTGAAAGATGACAAAACATTGCGAAAGATGATGAAAAATCATCAAAGGTCACGAAAGATGACAAAATATTATGAAGGAACATGAAAGACCGTAAAAGACAACGAAAGATTGTGAAAGATGACGAAATATCAAGAAAGACTATGAGAAATCCTAAAATAGCGCAACATATGAAAAAATATTATGAAATATGATGAAACATGATGAAAGATCGTGAAAGATCATGAAATATCACGAAAGATGATGAAAGATCACGAAGACTACAACAAATCCTAAAATATCGCGAATGATGATGAAATATCACAAAAGATGAAAAAATATCACAAAAGATAACAAAAGTTCATGAAAGACCGCAAAACATCCTAAAAGATGATGAAAGATGACAAAATTTCATGAAATATTGTGAAAGACGCTGAATCATCCTAAAAGATCATGAAAGATGATGAAATATAGCAAAAGCTCGCAAAACATCCTAAAATATAATGAAAGGTGAAAAATGTTCACGAAAGACTGCAAAACATCTTAAAAGATGATGAAATATCATGAATAATTTCAAAATATCATAAAAGATGACAAAAAATCATGAAAGTTCACAAAAGACGATGTAAGATGATGAAAAATCACAAAATATTGTGTAAGACCACAAAAGATCGTGAAGGACCATGAAAGATCATGGAATATGACAAAAGATTATGAAATAACTTGAAAAACCACAAAAGATGACGAAATATCGCAAAATATGAAAAACAATTGTGAAAGATGATGAAATATCACTTAAGATGACAAAATATCACAAAACATCCTAAAATATCATGAAAGATCAGGAAATATGACAAAATATTTCGAAACAGTGCAAAGAATCCTAATAGATGATGAAATTTCACAAAAGATAACGAAACATGATGAAAAATTGTGAAAGATTGCAAAACAACCTAAACGATTGCGAAAGATGATGAAAGATGATTAAATATTGCAAAAGATTGTGAAAGTTTGTGAAACATCCTCAAAGATCACAAAATATTGAAAATACTGTGAAAGATGATGAAAGACCACAAAACATCCTAAAATATCGTGAAAGATGACAAAAAATCATGAAAGATTGTGAAACATCACGAAAGATACAAAAAATCCTAAAAAATGACGAGAGATTATGAAAGATCACGAAATATTATGAAACATCAATAAATTCTGCGAAAAATCCTAAAATATCGCAAAAGATTAAAAACTATTGTGAAAGATGAAGAAATATCATGAAAGATGATGAAAGATCATGAAAGACCGCAAAGCATCTTAAAAGATGATGAAATATCTTGAAATATGATGAAACAACGCGCAATCTAATGGAAAATAACAAAATTTCACAAAAGATGATGAAAATTTACCGGAGATCACATAAGACCGCAATAGATCACGAAAGATGAAGAAAGACCACAAAATATCGCGAAGGACCGTGAAAGATCATCAAAGAACATGGAAGATGAGAAAAGATGACAAAATATCAGGAAAGATGATGAAAGATCAAGAAAGACCGCGAAAAATACTAAAAGATCATAAAAGATGAAAAAATGTCGTGAAAGATGACCAAAAATCATGAAATATGACGAAATACCGCAAAAAATCCTAAAATATCACGAAAGAAGATGAAATATCTCGAAACATGACAAAAGATCACGAAATATGACAAAAGATTACAAAAGACCGCAAAGCATCCTAAAATATCACAAAAGATGACAAAAGAACTTGAAAGATGACAAAAGATCACGAGAGATGACAAAAGGTCACGAAAGACCACAAACCATCCTAAAATATGATGAAAGATAAGGAAATATGATGAAAAATCACAAAAGATCGCGAAATACCACGAAACATCCTAAAAATTCGCGAAAGATGATGAAATATTGCAAAAGTCCATGAATCGCCCTAAAAGATCACAAAATATCGTACAAGACCAAGAGTGATGACGAAAGACCACAAAACATCCTAAAATATCATGAAATATAATGAAACATCGCGAAAGATGATTAAAAATCACGAAAGATCGCAAAACATCTTAAAGAATGACAAAAGATTGTGAAAGATTTTAGGGTTTAACCCTGTACATAAATTATCTGCAAACGCATCTTAAAAACATAAAATAAACAATAATGAGAGCATAAAACATAAAACAGATATACACAGAGATTTTCCCCTGGATCCCAAATCGAGATGACCAGCTTGATTTTTCATTATATTCCTTTTAGTGTTACAACACATATATATTCATGCCAAAGCATACATAAACCCTAATCCATTAACCCTGGATTAGAACATAACTGTAGTTCCCTTGATTTGATCTACAAAATACCAGGCGCTGAAAACCATCATGCCCTAAAACCATGTGCAAACCGATGCACACAACCATGGGGGGGCTGCCGCCCCCCTTGTGACCCCCCTGCTGTAGCCGGCACAACATACAAGGCAAGCTGACACCCCCCCTGTGACCCCCCTGCTGCGCCTAGCGCAACATACAAGGCAGGCTGACGCTCCCTTTGTGACCCCCCTGTGCATGACTAGTCGTGGAAAGAATATAACACATACCCAACAAAGATGATGAAATATCAAGAAAGTATGTCAAAATTCTCAAAATATCCCAAAATATGAAAAAGGATCGCAAAATATGATGAAAGATGACGAAATATCGTGAAAGACTGAAAAACATCATAAAAGATGATGAAATATCTTGAAAGATGATGAAATATTGTGAAAGATGATGAAAAATCATGAAAGATCACAAAATATGATGAAAGATGATGAAAGAACATGAAAGACTGTAAAACACAATGAAATATTGTGAAAGATGATGAAATATCAAGAAATACTGTGATACATCCTAAAAGATCGCAAGAGATGAAAAAATATTATGAAGGATGATGAAACATGACAAAAGATCGCAAAAGATGATGAAAGATCACAAAAAATCATGAAAGATGATGAAAGATCACGAAGACTGCAAAAAGTCCTAAAATATCAGTAATGATGATGAACTATCACGAAATATGACAAAAAGTCATGAAAGACACAAAACATCCTAAAAGATGACAAGATATGACAAAAAATCACGAAATATTGTGAAAGACACCGAATCATCCTAAAATATCACGAAAGATGATGAAAGATTGTAAAAGTTTGTGAAACAACCTAAAAGATAACGAAATATGACAAATGTTCACAGAAGATTTCAAAACATCCTAAAAGATGATGAAATATCACAAAAGATCGCAAAATATCATGAAATATGACAGAAAATCACAAAAGATAGCAAAAGATGATGAAAGATGATGAAAAATCACAAAAGATCACAGAATACCACAAAAGGTCATGAACGATGAAAAATACCACAAAAGATCATAAGGAACATGAAAGATAACGAAATATCACAAAAGATGATGAAAGAACTTGAAAAACTGCAAAATATGATGAAATATTGCAAAAGATGAGGAAATATCACTTGCGAGGACGGAATATCGCAAAACATCCTAAAATATCATGAAAGATCATGAAAGATGAAAAAAGGTCATGAAACAGTGCAAAGAATCCTAAAAGATGATGAAATATCACAAAAAATAACAAAATATGATGAAAAATCGTGAAAGATTGCAAAACACCCTAAAAGATTGCGAAATATGATGAAAGATCGCGAAAGATGATAAAATATTGCAAAACATTGTGAAAGTTTTTGAAACATCCTCAAAGGTAACAAAATATTGTGAAAGATGATGAAAGACCACAAAACATCCTAAAATATTGTGAAAGATGACGAAAAATCACGAAAGGTCACGAAAGATGCGAAACATCCTAAAAAATGACGAAAAATGATGAAAGATTATGAAACATCAAGAAATTCCACGAAAAATCCTAAAATATCACGAAAGATGAAAAATGATTGCAAAAGATGATGAAAGCTCACGAAAGATGATGGAAGATCATGAAAGACAACAAAATATCTTAAAATATTATGAAAGATCTTGAAAGATGATGAAACATCGCGCAAGATGACAAAAAATCACAAAAGATGACGAAAGATTATGAAAATTTTCCAGAGATAGAAAAAGGTCACAATAGATCATGAAAGATGAAGAAAGACAACAAAATATTGCGAAGGACTGTGAAATATCATCAAAGATCATGGAAGATGACAAAAGATGACAAAAGATCAGGAAAGATGATGAAAGATCAAGAAAGATTGCGAAAAATACTAAAAGATTGCAAAAGATGAAAAAATGTTGTGAAAATGATGAAACATCCCAAAATATGATGAAATACTGTAAAACATCCTAAAATATCACAAAAGATGATGAAATATCTTGAAATATGAAAAAATATCATGAAATATGACAAAAGGTTACGAAAGACCACAAAACATCCTAAAATATCACAAAAGATGACAAAAGATCCTGAAAGATGACAAAATATCACAAGAGATGACAAAAGGTCACGAAATACCACAAAACATCCTAAAAGATGATGAAAGATAAGGAAAGAAGAAGAAAAATCATAAAAGATCGCAAAATACCATGAAACATCCTAAAAGATCGCGAAAGATGATGAAATATTGCAAAAGTTCATGAAACACCATAAGATATCACGAAAGATCATAAAAGACCATGGAAGATGATGAAAGACCACAAAACATCCTAAAATATCATGAAAGATGATGAAACGTCGCGAAAGATGACGAAAATTCATGAAAGATCGCAAAACATCCTAAAAAATGACGAAAGATTATGAAAGATGATGAAACATCAAGAAAGTCTGTGAAAATCCTTAAAATATCACAAAAGATGAAAAAAGATCGCGAAATGTGATGAAATATGAAGAAATATCGCAAAAGACCGCAAAACATCCTAAAAGATGATGAAAGACCTTGAAAGATGACAAAACTTTGTGAAAGATGATGAAAAATCATGAAAGATCACGAAAGATGACAAAAGAGTATAAAATAAAATGAAAGACGGTAAAAGACAACGAAAGATAGCAAAAGATGATGAAACATCAAGAAATACCATGATATATCCTAAAAGATCACAAAATATGAAAAAATATTATGAAAGATGATAAAACATGACAAAAGATTGCGAAAGATGATGAAGATAGCGAAAGATGATGAAAGATCACAAAGACTGTGAAAAATACTAAAATATCACGAACGATGGAAAAATATCACGAAAGATGACAAAAGGTCATGAAATATCGCAAAACATCCTAAAATATGATGAAATATGACAAAAACACATGAAATATTGTGACAAACACCGAACTATCCTAAAAGATCACGAAAGATGGTGAAAGATTGAAAAAGTTCGCGGAACATCCTAAAATATAACGAAAGATGAAAAATGTTCATGAAAGACTGCAAAAAATTCTAAAAGATGATGAAATATCACGAAAGATCGCAAAACATCATAAAATATGACGGAAAATCACGAAAGGTTGCAAAAGACGACGAAAGATGATGAAAAATAATGAAAGATCACAGAAGACCACAAAAGATCACGAAAGATGACGAAATATCGCAAAACATTCTAAATATAATGAAAGATGATGAAAAATCATGAAAGATGACAAAATGTCACGAAACAGTGTAAAACATATTAAAAGATGATGAAATATCACAAAAGATAACGAAAAATCGCAAAAGATCGCAAAACACCCTAAAATATTGCGAAAGATGATGAAATATCTTGAAAGATTATTAAATTTTGCAAAATATTGTGAATTTTTTTGAAACATCCTCAAAGACCAAAAAAAATTGCAAAAGACTGCGAAAGATAATGAAAGACCACAAAACATCCTAAAATATCGTGAAAGATGACAAAAAATCATGAAAGGTCGCGAAAATCAAGATGTAGGAATTTACAGGGTAAGTTCCTTAGATCAAACACCAAAGGCCACTGCTCACAAATAGATCACAGATCAATACACCAATATTTGATGTGGTTAAAACCCTTGAAGAGAGAAACAATCCATGGCCTGAGCCAACGCGACCAGTTCAGGAAATTTATTAATATAAAGAAAGAAAATTTACATAAGATTCTCTCATAAACGGTCACCAGACAAATGACCCTCCATGCTCTTTAAATAGAGATCATGGACCAATCGAGTGTTAAGCCACAAATCAAGTGTCGGTAATATCGAGGAGAGAATGAACCCTCGGATCACTACATATAGTGACCATCAGATTATAAGTTACAAAAGTTCATACTAAAGAAACACACTTTACTATAACTCTACGCTAGACAAAGCTATACTTAACTATTTCTTATGTGTCGGAATTTCCTAACATCCCCCCTTAAGAAAAACTTGTGATAGGATTGAAAGATTTACAAAGGTGACAAAATAGGAGAAGGAAGGAGGCAGTAGAGCCTATACCCCCTTAATAATAACTTTCCTGAACTCCAAGCATAGATCGAAGTTTGGTAAACTTCGCTTCTGTGAGAGCCTTCGTAAAGATATCAACAACTTGATCATTGGTTGAACAATATTGCACTTCAAGAACACGGTCATGAATGAGCTTTCTGATGAAGTGTATGTGTATCTCAACACATTTCCTGCACTGATGTTGAACCAGATCTTTGCATAGCTAAATGGCACTCTGATTTTCACACCAGAGTGTAGTTGGATGCTGCCGATGAAGACCAAATTGAGACAGGATCTGACGAAGCCACAGGGCTTCCTTGCTGGCTTCAACTACACCACGATACTATGCTTTTTCCAAAGAAAGAGGGATGCCACTTTGTTTCTTACAATACCATGTAATATGTCCTTAACCACGAGTGAATACGTAACCTACAGTAGAATTTCTATCATCAGGGTCACCAACCCAATCAGAATCAGTGAAACCAATCAACAATGGAGATGCTCCTGCACTGTAATGAATCCTGAACTGAACCGTACCTTAAATATATTGAAGTATTATTTTAGCCACTTTCCAGTGACTTTCACGAGGTTTGTGCATAAACCTAGCAACAAGACCAACGAAAAAGGAAAGGTCGGGACAGGTATGGGTTAGATACAAAATTTTACCAGCAAGTTGACAGTATAAGGTAGCATCAACTTTAGGGGTAGTACAAGTGACTGAAATCTTGAATCCAAACTGAAAGGGAGAAGGCCCTGGCTTACAGTATTCCATGTGAAAGTGTTGTAGAAGATCACAGACATACTTGGACTGAGAAAGGGTAATACCTTCTTTGGATTGCAATATTTGAAGACCAAGGAAATAATGCAAGTGCCCTAAGTCTGTCATTTCAAACTTCTTTTTGAGGCTAGAATTCACATGGTTTATATGGTTGGGATCACTACCATTAAGGATAAGATCATCAACATAAAGAACGAGGATTATTAAGGACTTGCCCACTTTCTTGGTGTAGACAGTGTTGTCGGAATGACATCTAGAAAATCCTTTATCTAAGAGAAAGCTATCCATTTTGGCATACCAAGCCTAGGGGGCTTGTTTGAGACCATAAAGAGACTTCTTAAGGTGACAAACAAGGCTAGAGTAATTTTGGATAAATCCAAGGGGTTTTTCCATGTAGATTTCTTCATGCAAGTCCCCATGTAAGAAAGTGGATTTAACATCCATCTAATGGAATTCCCATTTAAAGGAGGCAACAAGGGAAATAAAATAAAGATATACTTCATTTTGGAAAAAAGGGAGAAATTTTCAGTATATTCAATGCCTTCAACTTGTGAAAATCCTTTAGCAGCAATACGAGCTTTATGTTTATCCTCTTTTCTATCTGGTCCAAATTTTATTTTGTAAACCCATTTGCATCTAACAGGTTTTCTTCCCTTGGTAAGAAGGAAAATATCCCAAGTATTTTTTGCCAATAAGGAACGATATTCTTCATTCATAGCTGCATCCCAATCTGGATGACCTGAAGCTTCTTCAAAGGTATCTGGATCATGATTTTCTAGAACTTGAGCCAATAAGAAAGAGGCTCTGTCGAATTGAGAACGTGTACGATGTTGATCTGCAGGGTCACCTATAAGAGAACCTGCTACATCCCGAGTAGAGCGAACCCATTTTGGAAGCTTTGGAACTGAAGGAATATCCCGAGGAGGTGGAGGAGGATTTTCATCCTCGATGTCATCATCCGAAGTAGAACAAATGTTTTCAGAAGTAAAAGAGATAGAGAGAGGTTGCACATATGCTGAATCAGGATCACAGGCCAAAGGTGGCACACCCATCGAACTAGGCTTGCAGGCTGATATATTTTCATCAAATTTTACATCTCTTATAATGATTACATTTTTGAATTTGGGTTCTAAGGCTTTATGTTTCTCATCTGGAATATGGGCCCAAGCTTCACTTCCAAAAACATAGAAGTGATTTACATCTGGTTTGACTGAGCGCCAGGCTTATTTTGGAGTGATATTCCTTAAAACCTTAGTAGGAGTCTAATTTACTATGTAATTCTCACAGTTAATTGATTCTGCCCAAAAATTAAGACTAAGTCATTAATATTGAAGCATACAATTAGCCATTTATTTTAGAGTGTGATTCTTCCTTTCACCTACACCATTTTGTTGTGGAGTATATGGAACAATATGTTGCAACTGAATTCCATGCTTAGTGTAAAAGTTGATAAATTTTTTGTTAACATTTTCTCCTCCATTGCCAGATCTTAACTTAATAATTTTATGTCCATATTGTTTCTAATAAAAGGCCTTAAAGGCCAAGAACATGTTAAAAATTTCACTCTTTAGTTTTAATAAGTATACTTAAGTGCGTTTGGAAAAATTATTAATGAAAGGTACGAAGTACTTGTAACCAAAGAAAGAAACAACTAGAAGTGGAAAACATAAATCACTGTTCACAAGTTGAAAAGGGGCTGAAGTGTTCCAAGAGGCATGTTTGTCAAAACTATCAAGATGATGTTTTCCGAGTATGCAACCAGAACAAACACCATCTCAACAAGATACCATAGGAAGACCTACCACCATATTTTCTTTACATAGAGTTTGAAGAGAGTGATAGTTTAAGTGACCAAATCGCTCATGCCAAAGTTTGCTCACTTCATCATTATGAGCAACAAAAATTTGTCAAACTTATACAACCTTGTGGAATTATTAGCAATTCCAGTAGCTAAAATATGTCTAGGATCTATTAGGTGCTCAATTACAATATCATGGGGTGAGAATTATACGATTTTCCCTTCACCTGAATGAGCTATCTGATAAATAGATAGAAGGTTTTAGGACAAGGTAGGAACACATAATACATCATTAAAATAACCATTATCTAGATGAATAGTTCCAGAATCTACAACACTAAGTGATCTATCATCACCAACATAAATATTTTTGGTGTTACAATCATTTAAAGAAGAAAACATGGATTTATTTTTGGCCATGTGGTAAGAGGCTCTATAATCAATGAGCCACTCATTAAAATGAGAAGAAGAATATACATTCAATTCATAACCATATCTTGATGCTTGACAACCACATGTAGAAAGTGCCATTCCGAAAGATGAAGTTGAAGAGTTCTCCAAATGGATGTTGTGCTTCTTCATTGCTGCTTCTAAGGCTTCCATCTTCTTAAATTTTGTTGACTCTACATGGCCATAAAAATACAAAAGTTGTAATGTCTATCTGTAT
Source organism: Pinus albicaulis (assembly GCA_034641835.2). Classification (NCBI taxonomy): domain Eukaryota; kingdom Viridiplantae; phylum Streptophyta; class Pinopsida; order Pinales; family Pinaceae; genus Pinus; species Pinus albicaulis. Next base: position 991,664,864 of record CM076569.1, on the reverse strand, counting down.
TCTTCCCTTTGTTTTTATTTTCCTTATCAGTTTGTTGAGTTTCTTTTTTAGTTTGCGGCTAAGATTTCTTAAGACCCTTGTTTGGTTTATGAAAATTCTTTTTAGGATGCTACTTCTTAGGATTATTTGGATTTTGTTGTTGCTGAGATGCTAAGGCTTTCTTAGAAGAGTTTCCGGTATTAATAAGACCAAGGTGCAAGAGGTTTTCTTGTTCTCTTATCAAAGAATCACAAAAGGCTTCAAAAGAGGGGGACTTGTAGGGTGTTCCTTTAGAAATGAGGGCTTCTCTAGTGGAATGGAAGGTGGAAGAAAATACAGAGTATGCAGGGCCTAGCTTAGAAAGAATGGAATATATAAGACTACCATCTTCATTTTTGACCTTAAAACCTTCTAAGAAAAGTCTAAGGGTCTTGAATTTGGAAAAAAATATTCAATAGAGGATAAATTATTGGGGTCCAAAGTAAGCAACGCATTTCAAGTTGGTGGGCTCTGATTTCATTTTCAATGCCAAAAACATTATTTAGTTTTTTCATAGCTTCATCATGGGAGTAAATTTCTTGGATATTGAATCTAAGATCTTGAGCAATGGACATTCCTATCAACCCTCCTAATTGATCTTTTTTATTTTCCCATTTGACATGTTTATCTTCATCGGTAGGTTCATATTCTAGTCATGAGGCTATTCTATAAAGCCCTTTACTTCTAAGTAAGTTTACCATGTAGGATAGCCATTGGAAATAATTGGTTATGTTAAGAATAACTAGGCATGTTCTTTCCATTTTTTAAAATTGAAGCTGTAATGGTTGAAAATAACTGCTCCAATGGAAAGATCTTGAAAAATTAGGCTGGTTCAAAAAAAGGCTCTAAAAATGGCTTCCGGATGAAGAAGATGCCTTTTTGAAGAAAAGTTGTAGTAGATGTCGAGTAGTCACATGATATCTTGAAGGTTGATGATGAAGTTGTAATTTTTTTTAAAATCCCCACTTTTTCAAAAAGTAACTTGATAAAAATATTTTTAGAAAAATTAACTTGACAAGAAGACTTGAACCCAAGACCCCTATTCTCATAAAATAACGTTAGACCAAGTGAGCTAGTAAAAATATTTAGTAATTGTTTTGGAAAGGAGGAAGGCTTCTTTTTTTTTTTGGCGGGGTGGGGGGGTGCATGCTTTTTTCTGCAAAAAAAAACCATGCAGACGAGAAGAAATAAAAATAAAAAAAATTATATATATATATATATATATATATATATATATATATATATATATATATATATATATATATATATATATATATATATATATATATATATATATACAGGCCTTACGAAATAATTTTAGATTTATGGTTAATCCTCCCGAAAACTAAATATTTTTCTCTCTATTTCTGATTTCCCGAGATCGTACAAAGTCATGGGGAAAGAGCATACGTAGGAGAAAAATTCCATCTTCCTGTTTCTGGTTTACCAGATCACATAAAGCATAGAGAAAAGAGCATACAAAAAGAAGAGGGTATAGATCCGGTAATAGAAAAAAATGGCTATAAACCAAAATAAAATAGAGAGATAAATAACTATAACTGCAAAAAAACCTTTACCTCCAGATCTAAAAATGACATAGCTTGGGAAACTGAAATCCTTTTCGCATGAAACGAAAGGAATTCCTCACTGGAGCAAAGGCTCTGGACACAACAGAGCATTTATCCTAGCCTGAAAGTGGTTAGAAATAATAGATCTTGAAAACGGAAGTCACATGTAGTCAAACCAGTTTCAGATTTGGATCAACAACGAATGTGGCCCTCAAAAAAACTCTGATACCATGGAGGAATTTACAGGGTAAGTTCCTTATATCAAACAACAAAGGTCATCACTCACAAATAGATCATAGATCAACAACAATATTTGATGTGGTTAAAACCCTCGAAGAGGGAAACAGTCCACGACTTGAGCCAACGTGACCACTTCAGGAAATTTATCAATATAAAGAAAAAAAAAATTACATAAGCTTCTATCATAAATGGTCACCAAAAATTTGACCCTCCTTGCTCTTTAAATAGAGATCATGAACCAATTAGGTGTTAAGCCATGGATCAAGTGTCGGTAATACCGAGGAGAGAATGACCCGTCAGATCACTACATATTGTGACCATCATATTATAAGTTACAAAAGTACATACTAAAGAAACACAATTTACCTAACTCTATGCTAGAAAAGTTATACTTAACTATTTCCTATGTGTCAAAATATCCTAAAACAAGAAAGATGCAAAACATCCTAAAAAATGGAGAAATATGATGAAAGATCATGAAATATTATGAAACATCAAGAAATTCCGCGAAAAATCCTAAAATATCGTGAAAGATGAAAACATATTGTGAAAGATGATGACATATCATGAAATATCATGAAAGATTGTGAAATACCACAAGACATCTTAAAAGATGATGAAATATCTTGAAAGATGACAAAACATCACACAAGATGAGGAAAAATCATAAAAGATCACAAAAGATGATGAAAGATGATGAAAATTTAAAAAAGATGAACAAATATTGTGAAAGATGATGAAACATGATGAAATATCACGAAATACTATGAAATATCACAAAAGATCGCGAAAGATGATGAAAGATCGTGAAGACCGCAAAAAATCCTAAAATATCACGAATGATGATGAAATATCACGAAAGATGATAGAAAGTCATGAAATACCGCAAAACATCTTAAAATATGACGGAATATGACAAAAATTCTTGAAATATCGTGAAATACATCGAACCATCCTAAAAGATCACAAAAGATGACAAAAAGACATGAAATATGGAAAATGATGAGAAATATCACAAAAGAGCGCGAGAAATCATAAAAAATTTAAAAAGATGAAAATAGATTACGAAAGGTGATGAAACATGAATCATCATCATGAATAATGATGAAATATCGTGAAATTATGAAATATCACAAAATATGATGAAAGGTCACATAAAATCTTAAAATATCGTGAAAGATGACAAAAAAAGATGAAAGATAGTGAAAGACCATGAAACATCCTAAAAGATCGTGAAAGATGATGAAATATTTCAAAAGTATACAAACATCCTAAAACATCATGAAATATCTCAAAAAATGACGAAAGATGACGAAAGATCACAAAACATCCTTAACTATCACGAAATACGATGTGATCCGAACTTAAACATGAACACAACTTAATACATATATAACCATAAATACAGAGATGGAGCATAAATAACACTTCCTTTCATTTCCACGGATGCGGGTGACAACATAAGTATGCATGATAACTGCCTCTCCCATGCTCAAGAGGATGAAGATCTGCAACACAGGTCCTCACTCGATGTGGAACCTCACTCTAGCAACATCCGCATGAGATGACAGAGATAGGGCATAATGAAGACACGCTTGGACATCATCACCCCCTCCAGGGTACCTCGATACTGCAATCGTTTTGAATGATCATCTAGATTGGCATGCCGCTTGGCCATAACTCTTTGCACGTGCCTACTCATGAAAACTGTTATAGCACACAACTGGGTGCGAAGCACAATAATGCTCAGCCACTTAGCATGTGTCACAGGCCTATAAAAGGGAAGGTCCTTCAGTAAAAAGAGATTCACAGTCAGTTCCTCTGGGTTTATATTTTGTTACAGTTCTTGCCGTCCTGCGTGCCCAGTTTCCTGCGAAACCTCCTCCCTAGTGCTGCGTTGCGCATAATTCCCCGGGCTATGCTCCCCCTTGACTGTGCGACTTACCCTAGCTCCATTTGTCCTGCAAGCTTCATAAAATCTGGGTGCTCCCATTATCTCGCGCCATTTGCCGCACATTCCCCTCCAATGCACCTCCATGTCCACTAGCACCTTGCTTCGCACCTCCCTCATGGTCGTGCATTCCCCTTGATTCTCACCTCCTTCAATTCAGATGACCATGGCACCTAGGCTGTGACAAAGAACCATCAGAGGAGGCCAGAGAGGTGCGCTCCCTGGTCGCTACCACTGGGGGCCTGATAATCGCCTGGAATATGTTGAAGGTTCCTCCTCGGGTAGTCATGCTAGAGAGGCTCCCTAGAGCCCCTAACTTGACCCAGAGGAGAAGGCCCCATCACATGTTTCACAGAGAGGCAGAAGTGGACCAAGGAATTCCACCATAGCGCATCAGGATCACCCCTTGACATGCAAGACCGATCCTCTTCCGTCTCAAGAAGATGATGGGGGTGAAACATATGTCTGGATAATGGACCCAGAAGGTACCTGGATGCGTGTCGCAGATGCCAAATACCCGGTGGCTCCCATCCTTTGTGCACCAGTCTCCAAGCCTTCGTGTCTACCCACTGTTGAAGAGGAAGCTTCCGCGCAGGCGTACGCCTGTCCCATAGTGGAGAAAGATCCAGATAGCGATGATGAAGCCGAAGACTAATGACTGCGTAGCAGCTCAACTCTTCCTAGTTTTTTTCCATGCTTTCTTTTATCACATAAATTATTTTTCCACTAGTGCTACATCACATTTTGTAATTTTCTGTTTCATGTACCTTTCGGGCTGGTTTCCTCCATAGAGGCAACCCTTTATCCGTGGAATTAATATATATTGGCATCATTTACCAAAAAAAAAAAGAAAAACACTTCCTTTCATTAATATCAAAGAACTGAAATATGCTTACATACAAAATGGAAATAAACTAGCTCAAGCAATGGTAGCTTTTCTTTGAGAAGAGATGGGGCGGCTACTTGCCTCTGAGCTGTGTTACAATGAGGCTATGTGGTATTTTTATAATTGAAAAATAATGAGAAACCCTAAACATCCAAAAACCTAACCATAGGAGATGAAGTGCCAAAAGCTTGTGAGCCCCGTCGAGGTAAGTTGGAACATCAACTTCTCGGGTCATAACTTTGGCATACGATCTCCTTTTGGCTATCATAATACCTCGTTTTGAATATCTCAAAGAGGAGGAAAAAAACAAAGTGGTAAATTGGTTTGGGACTTTCTAGTCTCTCTGTATTCCCTAAAAATATCTTTTAGTCCCTCAAAACAACGGTTCAAGTGGAATAGGCGGGTGGCCACCAATATCCATCTAGATCATGATGAAACATTGAGAAAGATGACAAAATATCGCGGAAGATCACAAAAAATTATGAAAGATGGCGAAATATTGAGAAATATGATGAAACATTAAGAAAGTCCATGAAAAATCATACAATACAAAAAAAGATGAAATATGATCACGAAAGATAACGAAAGATGACAAAAGATCGCGAAAGATCACAAAACACCCTGAAAGATGGCGAAATATGATGAAAGATCATGAAAGATGATTAAATATTGAAAAATATTGTGAAAGTTTGTGAAACATCCTCAAAGCTCACAAAATATTGCGAAAGATGATGAAAGATCACAAAATATCCTAAAATATCCTGAAAGATGACAAAAAATCACGAAAGGTCGCGAAAGATCACGAAAGATGCAAAACATCCTAAAAAATGACGAAAGATGGTGAATTATCATGAAAGATTATGAAACATCAAGAAATTTCATGAAACATCCTAAAAGATCGCGAAAGAATAAAAAAGATTGCAAAAGATGATGAAAGATCACGAAAGACCGCAAAAATCTTAAAAGACGACGAAAGATCTTGAAATATGACGAAACATCATGCAAGATGATGAAAAATCACAAAAGATGATGAAAGATGATAAAAATTTACCAGAGATCACATAAGACAACAATAGATAATGAAAGATGAAATATCACAAATATCATGAAGGACCATGAAATATCATCAAAGATCCTGGAAGATGAGAAAATATGATAAAATATTAGGAAAGATGATGAAAGATCAAGAAAGACCACGAAAAATACTAAAATATTGCAGAAGATGAAAATTTTTCATGAAAGCTGACAAACGATCGCGAAATATGATGAAATACCGCAAAACATCCTAAAATATCATGAAAGATGATGAAATATCCCGAAAGATGACCAAATATCATGAAATATGACAAAAGGTTATGAAAGACAAGAAAACATCCTAAAATATCACAAAAGATGTTATCCAGCTTTATGCAGGAACACAATGAAATACATAAATACACATAAAAGCAGAGATGCAACATAAATAAAACTTCATTTACTTAATAACAAATAACTAAAATATGCTTATAAACAGAATGGAAATAAACTTGCTAGGGTGCTGGTAGCTTATCTTTGAGAAGAGATGTGGTGGCTACAGGCCTCTGAACTGTGTTACAATGAGGCTCGAGGGCCTATTTATTATTTATAAACAATGCATAACCCTAAACATCCAAAAACCTAACACTAGGAGATGAAGTGCCAAAACTATGGGCCCTGTTTGGGTAAATTGGTACATCAATCTTCCCGGGGACGTAAATTTGGCATACGATCACCGTTTGATGCGCAAAATACCTCGTTAGAAATATCTATTTGAGGACTACAACTTTGATGTGAGAAACATCAAAGAAAATTCCATGTTCATCCTGGTTTTTCCAAAAAATGGCTCCGGAAGTTCAGGACCCAAAAAAATGCTAAAAATAGTAAACTGTGCTACAATTAAGGAAACTAAAAAACTGAAAGAAACAATGGTGGGGCCCCAAGTGGAAGAGGTGGGTGACCACCAATATCCACCTGGATCAAGATGACAAAAGATCACAAAAGATGACAAAAGAGTACGAGAGGTGAAAAAAGGTCATAGAAGACCAAAAAACATCCTAAAAGATGATGAAAGATAAGGAAAGACGACGAAGAGTCACAAAAGATTGTGAAATACCATGAAAATCCTAAAAGATTGTGAAAGATGATAAAAGATTCCAAAATTACATGAAACACCCTAACATATTATGAAAGATCGTAAAAGGTCACGAAAGATGATGAAAGACCACAAAACATCCTAAAATATCATGAAATATGATGAAACATTGCGAAAGATAACGCAAAATCATGAAAGATCACAAAACATCCTAAAAAATGATGAAAGATTGTGAAAGATGATGAAACATCAATAAAGTATGTGAAAATTATATAAATATCACAAAAGATGAAAAACATCGCGAAATATGATGAAAGATGACGAAAGATTGCAAAAGACAGTAAAACATACTAAAATATGATGAGAGGTCTTGAAAGATCAAAAAATATTGCGAAATATGATGAAAAATCATAAAAGATCACAAAAGATGACAAAAAATTATGAAGGAGCATTAAAGACCGTAAAAGACAAGGAAAGATCGTGAAAGATGACGAAATATCAAGAAATACCGTGAGAATACTAAAATATCACAAAATATGAAAAAATATTATGAAATATGATGAAACATGACGAAATATCATGAAATATCGCGAAAGATGATGAAAGATCACGAAGATCGCAACAAATCCTAAAATATCACGAATGATGATGAAATATCACGAAAGATGAAAAAATATCATGAAAGATGACAAAAGGTCATGAAAGACCGAATAACATCCTAAAAGATGATGAAAGGTGACAAAAAATCACAAAATATTGTGAAAGACACCGAACCATCATAAAATATCACGAAAGATGATGAAAATTTGAAAAAGTTCGTGAAGCATCCTAAAAGATAACAAAATATGACAAATGTTCATGAAAGACTGCAAAAAACCTAAAATATGATGAAATATCACAAAATATCATAAAGATGACGAAAAATCACGAAAGTTCGCAAACGACGATGAAAGATGATGAAAAATCATGAAAGATCATGGAAGACTAAAAAAGGCCACGAAAGATGAAAAAATACCACAAAATATTGTGAAGAACCATGAAAGATCATCAAAGATGACAAACTATTATGAAAGAACTTGAAAAACCACAAAAGATGACGAAAGATCGCAAAAGATGAAAAAAGATCGCGAAAGATGATGAAAGATCACAAAAGATGACGAAATATCACTTACGATGATGAAATGTCACAAAAAATCCTAAAATATCATGAAAGATCATGAAATATCCTGAAATATGACAAAAGGCCATGAAACAATGCAAAGAATTCTAATAGATGATGAAATATTACAAAAGATAACGAAACATGACATAAAATCGTGAAAGATCGCAAAACACCCTAAAGTATTGCGAAAGATGATGAAAGATCGCGAAAGATGATTAAATATTGCAAAATATTGTGAAAGTTTGTGAAACATCCTCAAAGATAAAAAAAGATTGAAAAGATTGCGAAATATGATGAAAGACCACAAAACATCTTAAAATATCGTGAAAGATGATGAAAAATTACGAAAGGTTGTGAGACATCATGAAAGATGCAAAAAATCCTAAAAAACGACGAGAAATAATGAAAGATCACGAAAGATTATGAAACATCAAGAAATTCCACAAAAAATCCTAAAAGATCGTGAGAGATGAAAAAAATATTGCGACAGATGATGAAAGATGATGAAAGATCGTGAAAGCCGCAAAACATCTTAAAAAGATGATGAAAGATCTTGAAAGATGACGAAACATCGCGCAAGATGACGGAAAATAACAAAAATTCACAAAAGATGAATAAAGATGATGAAAATTTATGAGAGATCATAGAAGACCGGAATAGCTCACAAAAGATGAAGAAAACCCACAAAATATTGCAAAGGACCGTGAAATATCATGAAAGATCATGGAAGATGACAAAGGATTACAAAAGATCGTGAAAGATGATGAAAGCTCAAGAAAGTCCACGAAAAATACTAAAAGATCGCAAAGATGAAAATTTTTCGTGAAAGATAATGAAAGATCACGAAATATGACAAAATACCGAAAACATCCTAAAATATCACAAAAGATGATGAAATATACCGAAAGACGAAAAAATATCACGAAATATGACAAAAGGTTATGAAAGACAGCAAAGCATCCTAAAATATCACAAAAGATGACAAAAGATCCTGAAAGATGATAAAAGATCACGAGAGATGACAACAGGTCACGAAAGACAACAAAAAATCCTAAAAGATGACGAAAAATCACAAAAGATCACTAAATACAACGAAACATCCTAAAAATTCATGAAAGATGATGAAAGATTGCAAAAGTCCATGAAACTCCCTAAAATATCACGAAATATCATAAAAGACCACGAAATATGACGAAACACCACAAAACATCATAAAATATAATGAATTATGATGATACATCGCAAAAGATGACGAAAAATCATGAAATATCGCAAAACATCCTAAAAAATGACGAAAGATCATGAAAGATGATGAAACATCAAGAAAATCTGTGAAAATTCTCGAAGTATTACAAAATATGAAAATGGATCATGAAATATGATGAAAGATGACGAAAGATCGCGAAAGACTGCAAAACATCATAAAATATGATGAAAGATCTTGAAATATGATGAAACGTTAGGCGAAAGATGATGAAAAATCACGAAAGATCACGAAAGATGACAAAATATTATGAAAAAACGGGAAAGACTGTAAAAGACAATGAAAGATCGTGAAATATTATGAAATATCAAGAAATACCGTGATAAATCCTAAATGAGCGCAAAAGATGAAAAAATATTATGAAACATGGTGAAACATGGCGAAAGAACATGAAAGATGACAAAGGATCATGAAATATCGGGGAAGGTGATGAAAAATCACGAAGACCGCAAAAAATCCTAAAATATCATGAATGATGATGAAATATCACGAAATATGAAAAAATATCACAAAAGATGATAAAATGTCATGAAAGACTGCAAAACATCCTTAAATATGACGAAATATGACAAAAAATCATGAAAGATTGTGAAAGACACCAAACCATCCTAAAAGATCATGAAAGATGATGAAAGATTGCAAAAGTTAGTGAAATATCGTAAAAATAATAAAAGATGACAAATGTTCACGAAACACTGCAAAACATCCTAAAAGATGATGAAATATCACGAAAGATCGCAAAATATCATAAAATATGACGAAAAATCACGAAAGATCGCAAAATACGATGAAAAAATGATGAAAAATCATGAAAGATCACGAAAGACCACAAAATATCATGAAAAGTGTAAAAAGACCACAAAATATTGTGGAGGACCATGAAAGATCACGAAACATAACAAAATATAAGGAGAGAAATTGTGACGAAATATTGCAAAAGATGAAAAAAATTGCGAAATATGATGAAATATCACTTACGATGATGAAATATCGCAAAACATTCATAAATATCATGAAAGATGACAAAAGGTCATGAAACAGTGCAAAGCATCCTAAAATATGAGGAAATATCACAAAAGATAACGAAAGATGATGAAAAATCTCGAAAGGTCGCAAAACACCCTAAAAAATTGCGAAAGATGATGAAAGATCTCGAAAGATGATTAAATATTGCAAAATATTGTGAAAGTTTGTGAAACATCATCAAATATCAAAAAAGATTGTGAAAGATGATGAAAGACCATAAAACATCCAAAAATATCGTGAAAGATCATGAAAAATCATGAAAGTTTGTGAAAGATCATGAAAGATGCATAACATTATAAAAAATGATGAAAGATGATGAAAGATGATGAAAGATTATGAAACATCAAGAAATTTCGTGCAAAATCCTGAAAGATCGCGAAAGATGAAAAAAGATTGCAAAATATAATGAAAGATTACGAAAGATCATGAAAGATCATGAAATACCGCAAAACATCTTAAAAGATGATGAAAGATCTTCAAATATGACGAAACATCGCGAAGATGACGAAAAATCACAAAAGATCACAAAATATGACGAAAGATGATGAAAATTTAGCAAAGATCATCGAAGACCACAATAGATCACGGAAGATGAAGAAAGATCACAAAATACTGTGAAGGACCGTAAAATATCATCCACTAGTAAAAAATGGCTAATTAGTTACTAAAAAAATGACTAAAATTTGCATATAAACGACTATTTTTCGGTCGGTGACCAATAGTAGCTAATTTACAGTATCTTATAACACGACCAACTTTTAGTTGTTTTTAGCTTAGTCATTAATTGGTCGTCTCAATTTTGTTGTCTAGTAGTATATTTTGTCATTGATTAGGTCATTGTAGTTATTGATTTAGTCATTGATTTGGTCATCGATTTAGTTATTAATTTGATTATTGATTTGGTCATTGATTTTATTGTCTAGTAGTATATTTTGTCATTAATTTAGTCATTGATTTGGTCATTGATTTAGTTATTGATTTGGTCATTGATCTAGTCATTTATTGCCACAATTAATGACCAATTATACAACAAAATATATTACTAAATTATCACCAGATAAAATTAATTAATGACCAAAGAAATATGACCAAAATGTTGGTCGTGTTATAAGATACTGTAAATTAGCTACTAATAGTCATATATATGCAAATTTTAGTTATTGTTTGAAACCAATTAATGACCAAAGAAATATGAGTAAATTTTTGTTGTGTTATAAGCTATTGTAAATTAGCTACTAATAGTCGTATATATGCACAATTTAGTCGTCATTTGTAATAAAAAATCTATTATTTGCGGTAGTCATTTATTTTTTTTGTTAGTTTCATATTCATTATATAAATGACTACTTTAGTGGTTTATATTTATTTCATTTACTTTCATTAACAATCGCTATAAGCAACTAATTTAGTAGTATATTCATTTTATTTGTGTTCATCATTAATAAACATAAGCTACTAATTTGATGGTTTTAGATAGTTTTTATGTGTTCATTATTAATCAAAATAAATTAATTAGCATGAGTTTGCAACTAAATTTAACAAAAATGTCATACAATGTACATGTTCATCTAATATGAAAACAGAAAGTTACATATGTTAATTACAATACTATGTAATATCCAGTGCAACTATAAATAATTCCAACCACATAAATTATATTATATAAAATTTCAAGTATTACAATATGAGTTTCCAATTTAATATTAGTTGGAGTGCAATTTGCACATGAAATGATGTTTCATTACTTCAAACATTATCATTGTCTTGCCAAGGAATTCACCAACTCTGATTGTTTTGCTAAGGAATTTCAAGTGAATTCACCAACTCTGAAGACTTGATCATCAGTCTCTATGTGTGTGTCTTATGCAAGATATTGGCTCAACGGGTACCACTAGACCAATTCTCTTATCTCTCTTTCATGTTCATTTTGTCGCTCTAGTGTTATTTGTTCTCCTCTTTCTTCAATCCTTGCTTCTTACCATCAATACTAAGTTCATTTTCTGACAAAAAAAGAGAGAGAGGATATAATGCAATGTATAAGACATGAAAGTTGATGAACACTAGAATATAAACTAAATTATACTATAAAATATTTATACGATATATACCTCAACATTAACAACATTGTTAATGCCATTTTTCCCCATAAAAGCAAGAAACTTGAACAAGTTTTCTTCAATTGAGAAATAGTGGCAGCTATGTGGCTTGATGACCTATATAAACAAAGCAAATAAAATGTCACAAATAAACACAATAGAGCTAGCAATTTCTACTAAGAATGTCTCATACTCCACTTTTGTAGTTATATCGTTTCCTCTAGTTATCTCTAAGAAGCAGCGACACTTCAACAATAAAACTGGTCAGTAGAAATCTAATGGGTGGAGCAAAGTATTGTTGACACAAGATTACAACAAGAAACTAAAAAATAATAAGACAAGACTTTGTAAATTGTGATACTAACCGAGAATATAGCTTCAATATAGTAATCTTCAATTATCAACGTACTATTCCAGGGGAAAAAGGAATCCAATTCCCATAAGCCAACAAATTATATATGCCACTTGTTTTCCCTATAATTAATTGAGCGAGATTAGCACATGCAATTTCCATTTAGAATCTATGAAATAATACTATAAATATTCAAAACAAACTTAATGTTACTCATTCATTTTTCTCTAATGCAAAAAAAACTGAATGTGCTAACCTGTTTTTAAGCTGGAGAGTTTTGTAATTCATCGTGTCCAAAATCATTTCTTATTGTCATGATTTTTTTTTCAATGATCAAGCAACGGACCTATATTTGATCAGAAAACATATTTTTCAGAATATATTCCATTTTTCTAATTCAAAGCTAAATTTTCTTCCAGTTTATGACGTTCAAACAAACTGGAACCATATTCCTTTAACAAGTCACTATTGTAATATACTACTAAACGAATAGCTACGTAATGAAGTTATTAGTGGTGGAATATTAATAAATCACAAATACAAGCAAGAAATAACACCATTATGTCCTAGGCATGCCAAGTCTTTATCCTCTTAGTTGGAAATATTTCTTCATGAAATTAACATATTTGACAAAGAGAACTTTTCAAAAATAAACCAACACCGGTGTATCCAACAACATAGAAATTTCTATTGGCATCCCCTCAAAATGTTTGAAAGCATCAAAAAAGTGTAGTGCACTTCCTTGTAAGGTCAAAGTTTGGCAATGGAATATGTTGTCCCTTAATCTAATCAAGTTTTAACTTGCCTTTGATAACTTAGAGAGAATGGGAATCCAATGTAGAAAAATGAAAAAAAAACTTTGATTCATTCGCACTTACGTAGTTCCTAAACAAACATTGAAGCACTATACAAATCCAAGCATGTTTCACATTCCACCAAGAAACATAATTTCCAGATTTTTATTGCAACTCTTGAGGCTTTCTCAAATCTGTAAACAAGTAACATCATAAATGTTTTTCCTTAGTTCTAAAAACTTATCCTCTATGTAGCTTGAGAAAATATTTGCATAAACATATCACATTATAGCATGTTGTGGAGTACATTTACAAGAAACCAATCTGTTACACAGTAATTTGTCACCATCCCTGCAATTCCCCATCCCGCACAATTGGAGGGCTCATTCCGTGACCTGTGAGCAGTGACATGACTTGAAATCACTTTCATGGCATCCCTCTGAACTTGAGCTTTCATTGCCCTGAAGACAACTCGTGAAAAACCTTAAAAAAACCCCTTTTTACATTGGCGCAGGAAGCCAGTTCAGTACCCGCGCCAATGGGGGAAATCATTCAAATAGGGCGCGCCAATTGGCGCTCTGTCTTAGAGTCGCACTCGCGCCAGCCATTTTAAGGAGTGTTTTTAAAAAATAAATGGCAGAAGTTTCGTCCTAACCAATCCATAAAATGGTATCTAATTTTAGTTGGGAGGTTTGGCTCTGGATATCCATGTAGAGGAAGTGGTTTGCCACCTCTCATGGAAGCTTCCTTGAGGATAGGGCCAATCCCATGATTATAGAGATCCCAAATCCCCTTCCTCCATCTATAAAAGCTTGCTCATCTCCTTTGCAAGCTAGTTCCAAAGAGCCATCAGAGCTTAATGCTGCAAGAGCCTTGATTCATTCCCTTAAGGCAAAATCCAAGCAAGGAGATTATTGTCGAGACATCCGAAGAGAGAGGCTTGTCCTATCCCCGATAGACTTTTTCGAGACGTGTTCCGCTGGCGACCCTCCGAAGGAGAATTCAGCGTCAGAGCCAGGTTGTATCCTCCTTTGATTGATTAATGATAAACGAATATTGGTTATGGTTCCACTCCTATTGTTGATTATGATGATGAGTTATGTCTTCTCTGACTGACATATAGTTGCATATACTGGATTTTACGCTTGCGTTTGTTTTGTTTCTTGCATGTGCAGGTGTCCGATCACGGAGATCGTGATCTGCCAGAGCTAAGGAATGGGAGTGCTACTTTCTCTACAAGCGACAGCGTTGGATTCAAGGTAGGCCTTCTTCGCAAGTTGGTTTATTGTAATTAGGAACCTGCGCCTTAGCGTGATACGATTGTTGCTAGACCCGATCTGGGTTAGTAGGGATCGCCTCTATCCGCAGAGGAGATTTACCTCTTCAACACAATCATTCAAAATTTTATATTCTGTCAAGATTAAGGCATGTGTTAAATGCCCATTATCTGCATCTTTGCACAATGGTGTCATAAATAATTTGAAGGTTATTGTCTTGCTAGTATGATCTAATTATTTCTTTGTGCAAGATGTTTTTTGACTCCCATTATTAAAATTTTGATGTTATGAACAATATATATATACAATGGATGCTTTGAATAATAAAAGAGGCAATTATTTTTCCATCAATAGTGTTTAGTATTTGCATATGGTGTAAATTCAGTAGTTATACTGGTGGTTTTTTCAATGACCTATCCTAAAGGCTTACACCAAACCTACTTTCCCATGCTAAACCATAGTTTTGCGTCATCAAAAAGCCCTCATTAAAGAGTCCATTAGCCTCTGCCTTAAATTTTCTATAAATATGATGGAATGATATCTTCAAGAATTGTGCCTTGGCTGTCTTTAGCTACTCCAAAATGGGTTGTGAAAACAATTCTTCCATCGTAAAGCTACCATTGAACCAATTGATAACCAAGGAATCCCCAAAGACCTGGAATTAAATCACCTCTCCTCTACTACTACTGTTAACAAATATTTTAGTGCCTTTATTTCATCATAGTTGTTAGAGCCTGTACCAATAAATGCTTCAAATTTTGAAGATATGAGTATAATAGAATCACTAAGGTATAGGATACCTCCTGCAACATATTCTTCTTGTTGACCTTGATTGGCACTGCTGAAAATTGAAATAACACCATTCCCACTCTTAACAATAGAAGGATGGATCAATGTCCTTTCTTTACCAGTGTTAGGGGCTTTTTTACTTTGAAAGTTTAGTCATGACTGGGAGACACACTGAAACAATGGATAAAACTTACCTTGAAAGATCTCAGAGTTTTTGAGCCAGATACATCAAAATACCATAAGGCGCAGTGCCTTACAACCCTTTAAGTCTTTATTCAAAACACAATTTTTTAAAAATTGAACGTGATATCCCTCATAGGTATATATGCATCTAGTCACTTAGCTTTTTGAAGACTTTTGAACTTCTAGATCTTCTTCAACTACGAGGGTGCTCCTCGTGAATTATCTACAAATGTATCTTTATATACTAGCCTCAGAGTATATACCCCTATGGCAATATTATTTGACCGGACAAAAGAATCCTCCTCTTTAAGCCTGATATAATTCTTCTCAAAATTATTATGTGTTGTGCTACTTCAATATTTGCCATCTTTTTTCTAGCCAGCAAAACCATGAATTCATTTGCAGGTTTCATGTGTTCTCTCAAAGTAGTACAAACAACCCTTGTGAGATGAGATGAGTGCTGCGGTGAAAAATTATTAAATGCAACAACAATATTCTAGCCACCTGGAAATGAGAATGGTAAGAGGGGTAAATTAAATAGCTGCAGCATAACTTCTATACCCTTTTTCTCAACAAACACCCATGTATCTATATTATGCAGAATATTCTCTAAGAGACGTGTAGAATTGCTTATACAATTTGGGAGAATGGATTCCATGTTTTAGGACAAATTTTTAGTAGAAGTATCAACCCCTAACTTAGATTTTTCCCTCAATGATTCATCTCCATCCACTCAACTGATTGTTTTCTATTCTAAATCAGTCTCCATGGGAACAGGCAAAGAAGAGCTAGAAAATTCTTGCAATAGGGAAGATAATTCAAGGCCAGATCCAAGTTTTTTGATAGCACTTAATATTTCAGTCAATACATCCACACCATGCCCCCTAAAAGAAGCATCATGTCATATCACCTCATCCAACGCAGATGATAAGGACCTCAGACTGTCACCTGCCAAAGCATGTAAGTAGGCTTTCGATGTAAAGAATTTCACAAAAGATATTAGAGAACCACAATTATTAATAGCTTGAAGTGTGAGGTTATTAAGTCACAAAACATCTAAGCATTGTGGTATACAAGCTATTGCATCTGTAGAAGGGAGGACACCAACCATGATGGCATCCAAAAAATCATTAAGCAGACTAGCAACAGTATTAAATGTGGTTGTTGTTAGTTTCGTATTTGGGAGATATGCAATGTACTCCTCTTCTCCTACTATGTAATGACTCAATGAGACACTGCATCATCTAATGAATTAATGAATCCACTCTTTCTCATTCTATTATGTATTCATGTCCACGTACCTGAGTGCAAAAAAAATACATTTTAGAAATGCAAGTGTGGATTTGTGCAGACTGAGAGAAAGGATGGATACTCATTTATATTGAGTGCAGTGATTCTTATAATAGTGCAGGTCCTCCCGGGGTCCGAAGCAGGAATCTCCTTTACTCTGACAAGCATTGCACTCTTGAACTAAGACAAATGAGGATAAGTGATTTAACCTCACAGAAAGTCTTAAGTTACTCAAGTCTAAAACTCAACAACATTTAACTTCAAATCTCATAAGCTTGAACTCCCTTTGAGGCTACCCAAGGCCTCTTTTTATAGTGAAAGAGAGGAGGTTTCTAGTTCCAAATATGAAGGGATAGAATCCTCCTTCAAAGGGATAAGCTCCTTACATAAAGGGGTTAGCTCCATTAAGAGAGGGATGCATGAACCAGCTTCAAAGCGTATCCATTCCGAAAATTCCCGTCTAGAATCTTCTAGAATTCACCTGGAATTCACTTTTTAATCTGTATTTTCTCGCCTTTTTATGTTTTACAGAGGTCCGCACCCATTACACAAAGAACGTGCGGTATGGTTCTGCATGCAGGCTGAGATTTAGGTGCGGGACCGCAGGGAATGGATAGAGAAAGTGCGATACCAATTCTTAGGGGATTTTAGGGATTTTCTTCTGATTTTGAAGCTTGATATGAGGAGCTGGTATATTAGACTTGCAAAAGGAGGAAGTATGAGTAATAATGAGCTCATACGGTCAGCAGAATGTCAAGGTGACAGTTTTCAGTGTAACAAATTGCCCCCTAAAGTGCAAAGTCTGTAATAGATGAAGCTATAGTCTGTCATATATGAAGAGTACAGTACTTTATCATTTCAAAGATCATCCTGTGGACACCCCAGTCGGTACCTGTAAAAACATTCAATGCAAAATATATACATGTATATGTCATCACTGAGGTAGGCATTCCCATACTCAGATAAAAACTAACTATAAACTAACTGAAATCGTTTTGATACAGGAATGATTTTGAATACATCATAGTACAAATATATGTAGACACAGTATGGACGCAGCCATCTGTTTATCAAAAGTCTGCTGTATAGATGACAACAAAATTCCTCGCAGCATGGATGGTGGAAACTAGATCCAGGGTCTTGATTTCCGTATCTCGAACCAGTATGATTCTGTCCATGTGAATGAATGTATTGAAGTCGAACATGGTAGAAACCACTTGATTACCAGTCAATGATGTGAACTGTTAACAAGTGTGAGAGAAACCACCAGTAATGTCAATGGCTCTCAAAGTACTCAGTACAGTCCATGAAATGTGAATGAATGAGCTGAAGTCGAACATGTCACGGAGTCATTCGATCGAAGATCATTAATGTAACCTGTCGTCGAAAGCGAGAAACCTGCCATTGAGGCATGCAGATTTCAAGGTACTGACGATTTCTGGATCAACTTCCTAGATAATGTGCTGATGTCGATAGAAAGCGATCTGTCGTAGGCAAGCCCACAACACGAAATCATAGATCAAGTTTTGAAAAATATGTTGGCAAGGACTGACTCAGGGATGGTCAATGATGGATGACAGATATTTTGCAGATGAATGGTTTTGTTTGAACTGTTCTCTTGGACACATAACGACACTGCAGATGGCTTGGTAACAATTGACTCAAAGCTAATACCCAGAAACCGGCTGAAAATTTTCAATGTGGTTTGATTAACTGTTAAGCAAAGGATTTCCCAACCCAGGTGAATATAAGTGTCGTGTCCAAGAGTGGTTGACTGAGTTTTCGGACAATTTTTAAAATACAACAAACATGCTCATTTTTCTCTCTTTTCCCCCACCATTTCTGGCAAGTACCTCTTTATTTTTGACAAGCTTGAGGAGGATAACATTTGCTTGGTTATAAGCTCTCCCTTCGGGTGAGTCCAACTTAGTTTAAAATTCGAACCCTAAGAAGGAGTGGTTCGTTCCTGTTGAAAATTAAACAGGTCCTTTACTGTTAAGTTTTAACGAGTCCAGTATAGGAGAAACTCGGTGTTTTTCAGTTTTAGGGAGTCAGAAGAAAAACTTAAGAAAACTCCATGAGTGTTCTTTTTCGTAAATTTAGTCTCTCGAGCCCGAAAAAGGATAAAATAATGCGGGAGAGAACTCTATTGACCGTATTTAGTCATCGTATACCTTTTTCGTAAATAGTCCATTTCAGTCCGTAAAAGGGGTAAACTTATACTGAAGGGACGACTGTTCATTTACTTTAACGAGTTCGAATAGTCAAGTACTCAGCAATCTTTTCATATTTAGAGAGTCTGAAAAGGGCTTAAAGAGGACTCCAAAGTTTCGCTTTTTCGTGAAATTTTTGAAAGAGTCCGAAAAAGTGATAAAAGTATGCTCTTTGTTGAAAAATGATTATTTCACCTAAAAAATCCTGTTTCTGCACAAAAACTCAAAACATTACACATACCTGTTTAAGATAAATAAAAATGCTTTCAAAAATATCCCTTTTAAAGTGAAAAATAAATAAATTTACAATTCATTCATTCGAAAAAACTTATAAAAAGGACTTTTTCTATTTCATTTTTACCGTTTAGTTACAGAGTGAAAAGTAAAAAGCTTTTGGATAAAAAGTTCCCGTGAAGATTCTGGAAAATTCAACCGTTGGAATCGAAAATCGTCAGCCCCATGTAATCCACAACCTCCTTATCTTGCTTTTCATCCGTTTAAAATTCGTTTTTAGGCTTTAGTTTGATTTTTTAGGGCAAAAATAGGTCAAAAAATGCGCCCGCGGGGTCCGCAGGCGAGACACAGGTTGCCTGCGGACCCCGATTTTTTCTGAACTGGAAAAAATCGGGGGTGCCGCACCCGACACACACCTTGCGTGTGGAGCTACGCTCTGTTTACAAAGGGCGGGTGCGGTACCCGCGCGGTTAAAATTCAAGCATAGTTTTCTCAAATTTCTGCCAAAAGTTTTCAAATGAAATCATGCTAATATGCCTTATTTTGTGTTGCAGGATTAACAAGATGCTTATTTGGCGAGAAAGGGAACATGAGGATGTGGATGAAGCTACAATACTCCATTTGCCCACACAAAGGGCATTAAAAGCGTGCTGCTTATACAAATTCTGGGCCATCTCTGGCATGAGGGCACAAGTGGAACTCTTAACATGGTTGGTAGACAGATTGCATGTGGAGGACCAGTGTTTCTTCATTGGTGGCCACCGGCTCGAAATTGAGCTGGAGGATATATACTTTTTGACTGGTTTGTCCAAGAGGGGCGAACATGTATCTTTGTTTAGGACTAGGCCAGGTGGCCAGACTGTCGCTAGTCTTCAACTCGAATTTTGCAATGATCAGGCAGATCCTCGGGACAAACGGATTGACATAAAACATATCATCCGTCCTGAACTGAAAGTTATAGCATTCACTGTTACCAAACTATGTGGGAGCGCCGCGCTTCATGTAGCTACTGGTTCCCAAATGCGCATTGCTGTGGATTGTTTTCGTGGCACCATCTTCAACTGGTGCGAAGCTGTGTTGGCAAATATAAAAGGCCAACTTACCAGAGCAAAAACCGGGAAACTAAAAAACTTTGGATATGGTTCCATTGTCGTTTCTTTTGCTTTGGAGAGGATTCCTCAGTTAGCTCCACAGAGTATTTCATTTGATGCCGGTCGACCTCGAGAACCAAGAATGGTTCGCTGGTCCGCGCTGATGGCTCGTCATGCTATCGAGGGCACTGAGATTGTACGATTCCCTGCTTCATATTTTCATTGGCTGGATCGCCAAATTTTTACGATAGAGGATTTTCCATATGCAGGGATAGATTTCCGCGGAGATAGAGAGATGTCTCTCCCTGCAGGGGAACAGTGGGACGATTCAGGTAAAACATTTTCAACGTTTGCTAAGTTCTAAATTTTTTTTAATTTTTTATCGTCTTAGAAAACTAATAACCAAAAGTTTTTCAAATACAGATGTGGGTCCACAACGTCCAGCTCATCTCCAACCTTTCGAGAGGAGGCAACCAGTTGCGCCCGCACCAGCCCCAGCAGGCCAATCAGTAGAAATTTTGACTGATTTGGAACATCATCTGGAGCACTTGACTCTAGACATACCAGAGACGAGTATAGATGATATTCACCTCAGGCTTCAAAGATATGTGATTGGAGTCCCAGGACCTTTCAGGAGGTTCCTATGCAGGGTAGCTCGAGCAGTTGTTTCCTATCGAGATCATCATCAGTGATGAGATGATCATGTAGACTCATTTTTGTACTTTTGTGTTACCATTTTTGCCGATCATAAGGTGTTTCCAACCTATGATCGAAGACGATGTATATTTTTTGAACACACTCCTATGATATATATCACTATTTTTGACGGCTATCTGCATACATAAATGAATGTTTTTTGTTTTACTGCTTTTAATTATTGCAAATGTCTATTTATCATACTAGAAGCAATTGAATCTGCTAATGTATTTAAACGTCTTGGAATATGCTGATATTCAATGTAATCAAACTCACGTTCCAAGAGACAAACTCTCAAAAATAACCGTAATAACACCGGATTTCTAATGGTATAAACCCTGTTAAACTGTAATACAACAAGTTCAGAATCCAACCTTACAATCAAACTCCGAATTCCAAATGATATGGACTCAGATAATAACTCAATCACTGCACTATACTCGGCAATGTTATTTGTTGTTTGACCAAGGCTTACCCCATGCATGGATACTAACTCGTCAGAAGGTGAATAGATAACCCAAGCTGCGGAAGAAATGTTCCGTGTACTACGACAAGCACCATCAACAAAACCAATGTAGGTTTGAAGAGACGTCGACATCTGCAATATCAAGAGTAAAACTCAGATAAGCAGTCATAGTGAAAAACACACTTCTAAACTAGGCACACTTTTTAATCTAAAACACACCAACAGTAAAGAAATCTAAAAAACTAACAAAAAATCTCCACACCTTGTTTAAGCGTAATATCTCTTTAGATAAAGCCCATTTCTGGGTTTATCTAAAGGGACACCATCAAAATCCACTAACTCATAAGCCCCTTTTGCTAACTTTCGTTTCACAATGTAAGGAACATGCCACATAGGCACGAATTTTCCAGCTCCTAGCTTGTCGTTAGCTTGATCATAGAGTAAAACTAGGTCTCCTTCTGAAAAATTTCGAGGGGTCACATTTCTATCATACTGAGCTTTTATCCTTTTAACATGAGCCTCGTTTGCTATTGCAGCACTTCGCCGATTCTCATCTAATTGGGCCAAGTACAAGAAACGTTTTTCCTCTTCAGACGTACGACAAGAGGTGATTTGAAAGGAAAAGAGGTTGATTTCAAAGGATCTGGAAGTGAGGTCACAGATCTGGAAAAAGAGGGGGCTGAAGCTCTGAAACCGACGGCTGAAACAGCTGAAACTCTTCCACAAAAAGTGGAGGGTACGGAAGCCTGGCATTGTCTCTGCCTCAGATGAGTAAAATGTATCGTACTCCGTCAAGGCGGGGCCGAGGCGGCGATTGGAAAACTTCACAGGCTGTACAGAACCTGCAAATTGCGAAAAAATATTGGGTGCAGGCAGTCAGCAGGTTCTATCCATCCTGCTGAGCGAGGTGAACAGCCAAAAGCAAAGTCCGTGTTGGTGCTTGGCAAAAAAAGGGGGCACTCCCCCGTTCGGCCGTTTCTGCCGCGCATTTTCCGGGTAATCGTTTTCATTTCAAAGTAACAAGCGTTTACCTACAACAGGCTTAAAAACACACGAAAAGAAATTTTAGGTTGTTAGGTTTTATGTGAGAAAAATGACATGAAAAGAGAAAAATAAGGCTTAAAAAAGAAGCCCTGAACAAGCAGTTTGATATATATAATAAAATCAATAAAGCATTGCATTTAAACTCAAAGGAGTCGCCATTTGTTAGTATGAATTCTTTGTCGAAGTGTACGAAAAAGAACCACTTTAGCTACGCATAACTAATAGCCCTAACAACAATAATGGCTGCAAAACATCTTCAGATCTGCAATTAGTAGTTAAAGTGCCGCAACAAACAGATCTATAAATGGAAAGACATTAAGCAGTAAAGTAAAGAGTTTGCTCCATGCATCCAACAGACAAGACAAGAACACGATTTTTGAATGAATTTTTATATTACAGGGCACCTGGGAGGAAACAAGAAGGTGTATCCAGATCTCCTCAATGGGATGGGTTCTTTGTAGTCCTCACCACTTCAGATCTAAGCTTTCTCTCTCTTGTAGATGTAGAAAACCCAATGTAGAAGGTAGAGCTCAATGGGAGCAACAATGGCAGAAAATGAGACCGAGTGTATAGATCTAGAGTGATCTAGTATGCAACAAAAGGTGAAGAATGAAGGGGAAAACCCTCCTATTTATAACAAAATATTGGGTCATTCTAGATCTTGGTGCATGATTAAAATAATGTTAACCAAATCTAGATCCACCTCTATGGAATATTTTATTATATTTGTTTGAGGGAAAGGGTGTTTGACTTGGGTCAAATCCCTTGATTAGTGAAAAATAAATAAATAAATGATTTATTTATCTTTTTAAGGAAGTGGTTGGGATATAATCAAATAAATAATGATTTATTTGATTAATGGTGGTTGATTTGGTCATATTTAACAAGGAATATTATTAAATAATTATTCCTAGAAAATAATAAGATAACTATTGGTTTATCTCATTAATTTCTTTGTTTTTGGGTTAAACATGACTGGGAATAATAATTAAATTATGGTTTAATTAATTATTCCTTTTGGGGTTTCCTAATTAATCATAGTGAAAGCGGTTTTACTTGGGGTAAAACTGGTCTTACATGGTGTACTTGGGTCCATCTAATGATGAAAAGTTAGATGACCAAAAAATGGTGTAATTGTGAGGTGCTAAGGGATGTTACTAAAAGTGTTTTAGCTTGATTTTGTTGATTTTGTTTTGTAGGACTGGGGAGTTGAAATGATAAGATGAAGGGAAAAGCCCACGCACCTAAAGAGGTCATAAATTCACCAAATCCATGTCCTGATTGTTTGGTAAGTAGAGTTTTTGAAAATTTGTTTCCTTCATTATTTTTAAGTTTTTTTTTCATTTCTTGGGTGCTGTAAGAACCCCCCCCCCCCCAATCTATTCAACCACATGCTAACAAGATATACCAACTAGCTTGTTGAAAAAACAAAAATGATATTTCAAGGCATTTTTCAATGAGGAGTTTTTAGGCTAATATCAATCATCCAATGTACTTATTTCACTGATTAATTGGCAAGAAATTTCGACGAAGGAGTCTCGAAGTAGTACATGGAGAACCTCTTTTCATTTGGTAAGAAATGGAAAACATTGTTACTTTTGAATTCCCTATCAAAGATCCAGGAGTGGCACAAATGCATAGTATTCCCCTATCTGCACTACCAAAATTTCATGGTTTGGAAAATGAAGACACAGATACATTCTTATTTGAATTTGAAGTAGTTTTTAGAGGATATGGTTATTGTACTAATGCTCAAAGGTTGCAAGTGTTTCCTCTTACTCTAAAAGTAGAAGCTCTCCAATGGTTCATGAGCCTTGGATGGAACTGCATTCAAACATGGGAAGACGTGAAGAATGTATTCTTGGAGAAATACCAAGATTAATGCCAGGCCGGTGAAGATATTTTTGGGATAACACAGGGGGGAAATGAAACTTTGGAGGATTGTGTGGAGTGATTTAGATACAACCTCCAAAAATAAAAACACAAGAATTTGGTAAAAGAGACCTTGAAAACACTCTTACTCAAAGGAATCAAAGATGAATTTTTAGAATCTTTAAATCTTATAGGAGCAAGTGATTTTTCTCACTTACCATATGATGATGTTTGTAAATTTTGCATTAGTTATTCAAGAGGAATCTCCAATCTTGGAAAGAATTCTCGAGAACCTTCTTCTCAATTTTTGAAATCCACTGCAAAAATAGGAACTACAAAATCTTGTCTAAATTTACAATTGGATGATTTACAGGAAGAAAAGAAGCAATGCAAGTAGGATCATTCAGCAGATTATTTTCCATCACTATTGGGGTTTCAACATGTGTTTAAGGAATCAAGGAAATAAATCGACAGCCAGGTATAACTCAAAACTCATCGTCATTTAATACTTGGAATAATATTTATTATCCCCAATAGGTTCCTCAACACATCCACAAACCTACAGTTCCATGGAAAACTTATAATCCTCCTCTAATTCAATACCCCACCTTATGGCCACATTGGACCTCTCCCTTTAGCCATACATTCCCACAACCTCAAGGATGGTTTGGAGCCTTTTCTCTGGAGAAATTCCCCATGAAAACTCCATTACCTGAGCCACAAAAAATGCAATTCCTATCTAATGCATCACCATCTTATCCTTCTATATGGTCCCAATCATTTGTGCAACCAAATCCTAATTATGATTATCAAGTTGCACATCAATTTAAAACACCTATTTTACCTACTCACTCTCCTATTGAATGTAATGACATATCCTTTGGAGAGGGGAGAGGAGTGAATTTATAAGCTTCCCATATTACCACACAACATTTACCTTAGGAAGAAACTTTAATCCATAAACCATTAAAGGAAAAATATATAATTGGAACTTGTTCGAAAACCCTTGTTGAAAATCTGGAAGACAAGAGGTCTCATCAAGAACCGACTTGTTCTTTCTTGTTAATTCTTGTGAATGAAGTTGTCGTTGGCTAGTTACCAAGCCGGGATAGTGGCCTTCAATTAATTTCAAAATAAATGTAAATAAATAACTCTGAATCTATATCTAACAGTTGGGAAACAGGCATTTCGTGGGTTAAAAGTCACTCCTGTCAAGGCTATTGATGCCTGCTTGCAGCAGGGCCATGCCTGTGGTATTAAAGTTAACTTTACACTGTGATTTACTTGGTTTTTTTTGTCTTCCTGAATTCATTATCATATCTCTTTGAGAATTGATTTAAATATCCTTCTGGTGTTATGCCTTGGAGTTCTATCTTTTTGGAACAATTTTTTTTTATGGATGTGGGACCCTTAGTGCAAGTACCTCACCTTGCCTAGAAAAGAGGAGTTGCAACTATATGTGGATAATGGTAATATGGTTACTATGGGAAAGTATTAGTATGTCTACTTTTAAACACCATGGATTTCAAATCATGTCACTCATATTTACAATGAGGATATTAAAGTAAAACTTATGATCGATGATGCCCCAGAAATATTTATGGAAATTTTAATAAGTTTGCCATTTTATTCAAGTAAATAACACCATTCTTGCAATTTAGTATTCCCATGGCATCCTTTCTGCTATATTTTTGTGAAATCAGTTTAAACAAATAAAGAGTCCAACAAACACTCTGTTTTTGGAAAAATCTCTATCCAGTGAAGGAAATATGGGTCACGCAAAATTGCAAGAACATTATTACGAGCGTCCATAAATGTTTTTATTTTTGCAAGGGAGCGACAATACAACAATTGATTTGCTTGCATAGGGACATGCAAGATTTTTGGTGTGGGGGAGATGTTGAGTCTCAATTTTTCCTATTTTTTTACACCTTTCCCAGGCCTTACCCCCCCTATTTTTGAACTTCTTCCACCCCTAATTATGCTTAGTTCGGCTATATTGTTTAGTGTTGGCTAAAAGGTTGCTATGATCTTAAGGTATGTCAAATTAACATAATAAGTATCATTTTTCCTTGAACTTGAAGTATTCTTTGATCTAGTTGTATATTTATTGAATTTCCACTCCAACTGATCTAGAACTCATGTGTAGATTTACTTTGATTAGAAACAGCTCTGCAAATTCCTGAAGATAGCTCGTGCGGCCACATTTCCTATAGTCGTTCCAGATTTCCTGCAGCAGATCCAGATTTCTCGCAGCAGTTCCACATTTCCTGCTGAAGCTCTGGAATTACTTCAAATGCCAATTTCCTGCAACCGTCCTGATTTGATTAATATTTTCTTTGATTCGAAGCAGCTCCGCAAAATCTTTAAGACAGCTTGTGTAGCTAGATTTCTCGCAGAAGTTCTGGATTTCCCGCAACCGTTCCGGATTTCCTACAGCGACATCAACGGTTGATTATATTCTACTTATTACCATATCTAGCGAAGACAAGAGTTTTGTGGGGAATTTGCTGCACATGAAGGCTATCCTATTGGTTTCTTCGAACCTCTTTTTGAAACAACCCGAACCTACATATTTCTCCTCGTAACCAGATTCTCGTAGCTTCAGCTATGTAATAGAAATCGGCTAATCCATGCTTTCAGTCATGGATTAGACTCAACAGAAGCTAAATTCGATAGTCTAGACCTGTATTGTTGGTTGATAGCTTATATTAGTCATTTGAGCCAAATATGGGCTTTAAATATTGTATAAAAGGATATGTATTTCATATTGTAAGGGGGTTGGGTGGGGATCTCTACTGATAAGCAATATATCATAATGTGTTTGGCTATATATTTTCATAGTAATACAATATATTATGTTCCGTCTACTTTTCTGAGTAATCTCTTCAAGTTTTGAAGGGGTTGTGAGTGAGGGAGAGCCCCCTTCGCTCACAAATCCCACAACATAGTGTGTGTTTTATTTATGTTTCATTTATGCATTAATAATTCCTGTACACAACTAGTGCATTATTTCTGCATTTCCGCAGCAAATTGTTAATTGGTTAAGTGATTTAATTCTTTATGTTAATGAGTTTTTTCATTTGATCAATGTTTGGATTCATGCTCTTTAAGTTGGATTCTTGATTATGGTTGATCTTTTATCTTTTCTTGCATCAATATCAACAAACCCAATTGTTGTAGAGGGATGTTATAAGCCACTCCATAGCCATTGCTACTAAAGTATTGATACAGGAAAGAAGCATGAGTTGTTGATTGTAGTTTGATCTTTATCTTTTTATAGTCAATATCAGCAATCCTAAGTGTTGTAGAGGGATTATATATGCCACTCCATAGCCATTGCTTCCAAGTATTGACATAGTATAGAAGCAGTATTTGATGTATGAATAGTTAATTTATGAACACTTCCAGTAATAAGCCTGCATATATTTTTCATAGCATCTCACAAGATTACCTACCCTGGGTTGAAAATTTATGATTGGAAAATTATATGTATATAATTTGATTCAAAAAAAATTCGCTGCAGGAAATTTATGTTCCTGTGTTGCTGGAATTCCCTGTGGCACTGCAGGAAATTAAACTCAGATCAGGTCGACAGTTTATTGTCAAATTATAATTCTATAATTTGACTCAACAAGGGGATGAATCAGTATTTCTTTAAAATTATTATTTTTTACCAGTTAAGATCACTTATAATTAGAACACAGAATGAAAAAATATATAACAATAATTTTATTAATCATAAATATCGAGGACTCCAATCCTCTTTTTACAATAAATCAAATGCAATAATATTTTAGGGCTCTAGCCCTAGATGAAGACACCAATATCCAATCTACCAAGATCCAACCTGTACTTTGCCAAGAATCGACTTGGAATTCACGATGCTCCAAACTCTAGGGATCCAACCATATCTTCCAAGGCTCCAACCTTTTATTTATGAGACTCCAACCTCTAGGGCTCTAACCCTCTCACTGGCACAGGCTCCAACCCTATGGTTCAATTCTTAAATTTAAGATCAAGGGTTCTTTAGGGCTCCCAATATCTTCTACAACAATCCTTGTCAATATCTTCACCTTCAACAATGCCTTAAATCGATCTCTAAAGCACTTAGCTTATCAATGACAAATTTTTCTTCTCAGAAGATGTCTCCAAAACTCTTCATGTTACCAAAACAAAATTCTTCAAGGTCACATTATGAGGGCTTCATCATGATCTCTGAGGATATTCAATAAGTTACTCAATGTATGCACCAAACAATTCTTCAATTTCTTCACAAAGTTTTCGACCAATGAGGTTTGCAATGCTTCTCCAAATAATGTCTCTAATAGGCTTCAACAATTCTTTAGGGACTCTCTCAACAAAGTGTCAACTCTTCAATGTCTATTGTAAAGGGTATTCTACAATTTTTCTCCAAAAATTTCTTCCACACCAGCTTCAACTTTGTTCCAAAGGATGACTATTAGAATGTTTTGAGTTCTAAGCTTCACAAGTTTGAAATCACTGCAACATGTCTTACAGATCTACAATCCATAACAGTTCTGAATTTTGTGGCAAGATGTATTCTGGTCCTGATAAGGAGGTATAGTTTGAGATCACACAGGTCCAAGCCTTCTCTCATAGGTATGAGCCTTTTCAACTATGATTTTCCCTCCTCAAGTGATTGTTTACTAAACCAAGCCACAGGTCTGAAACTCCAATATTTAGATTACAGATTCGAGCTTTTGTAGCTTCACAATTCGAGATATATTCTGAGCTTCTCAACCTAAGTTATCATAGGTATGAGGTTAGCTGCTACAGGTCTGAGTCATTATAGTTGAATGTCCATTTTCTAAGATATTTCTGAAAGTTTGTGGTTACAGTCATAGGTCTGAGGCAAGGTAGCTCTTCCATAGGTCTACAATCTGAGCTTCTAGGAAATAATATGAGCTTCTCCAAATATGAGCTTTTCACAAATCTGATATAGAGATATAGAACTAAACCAAGCTAGTAATCGAACCTCCACAGGACTATCCTTTAGGTCGAGGTCTGCACTTCTTCTATATATAAATTCATCAAAGGTCCGAGATACTTTTCACTGATTTAGATCTCCTTACTTCTATCTTCACTTCTGCATTTTTCATCTTTCTGAGAGTCAAGTTGGATAGTTATAATGATGATTCCATATTTGTATTTATATATATTTTCCCTTTGAAGAAGAGACGTGTCTATTGGGTGAAGGGGTTGACATGAGCATTAGGGGAATTTTGAGGTCTAAAATGGGCCTCCTAAGGAAAATGTACAATCAAAATTCACTTTATGAGAACCAATCACATTTTAGTGGATGACATCATCCCTAATGGTTAAGGTGGCATTGTTTGAGTTAAAGGTACTTACTTGTCACATTCTCAATGGTGGATAAAAATTGATGGTTAACCATGGTAGTGTTCTAAGTACTTTTAAAGTCAAAGTAAAGTACTCATAATAAATGTCATTTCACACTTTTTGACTAAAAATATATAATTGCCATTTCATATTTCTTGAAAGAAACAATGCATATCCCTATACATTTATTATATTATATTATATTATTTTTATATAGTATATTAATTACATGTTATTCTACAATTTAAATAATATAAATTTTTCTTAATAGCATATAATATAATTAAGAATTTATAAATTTATATTTATATTTTATTTTAAGTTATTTAAGTACAAAGGACAAATGTATTAGTTATTCAATGATAATGACTTTTTCTTGAAAAGCTCATTCTTATTTATAGTCACATCAATACAATTTTTTTATTAATTTTATTTTGGTACAATTTTTGAATTGAAATTAACTATGGTTACATGGATTGTGGTGCAAAAAGTGAATTGCAAATTCATAAATATTATTTTATTGGTTTACCTATTATTTTATTATTTCCTTAGGAGGCCCCTTTTAGACCTCAAAATTCCCCTAATGGCCCAACCAGTGAAAAATATATTAAATATTTTATTGTTTTCTGTAATCAATTTCCATATTATCTTCCATTTACATCAGAAATTTTTGTGAGATTTTGGCCTTTAATTATATTCTGATGTATTCTCCAATTAAACTTGTTCTTCTTTCCCATCTACACCATTGAGTCAATTGTTAATGTTTTCTTGGTCGACTCGTTTGTTGTATTCATCTGTCACATAGAGAAAATTTGTTTTGCTTTACCAACAAGTGTTTGTTGCTCTGATATTGTCATTGAAATTTTCCAAAGACTGCACCTCCTTAACTTATCGACAAGTCAGTGAATATTCCAAGGCACCAATGCACTAGTGCCCTTGCGTTGGACAATAAATTGTAAAAGTGGTCATTTTTGTGAACGAGAGATGGCTTGTTTTCATCATAGATTCTAACAGAACATTGCCTCCATGGTTTTCCATATCAATTTTGAATGTCTTCTGATTGTTCCAGATGAGCCTCTTAATATTTACAGGCATAGGCCATGCATTATCTCTAGTGGTTACAATCTCTATACCTAGTTTTCAAGTTCATATTTATAAGAATTTTCAAAATCCTTCTTTTTCATCTTCAAAGAATCAAGCTTATGTGACTCAATCCAAACATTATCCATATCATCTTCACCAATACAATGTTTAGGGCATCATTGTTATAGACCTAGGATTTATTTCATAAGTTCTCATTCAACATTTGGAATTCCTCAACGATTTTATGGCTTTGTTATAATCAATGAGTTTCTATCAACAAGATATTAGGGCTTGTAATATACCTAGGTTATGAATTTATGGTTTCTTCAACTTTATTAATTTTCCTAGGTTTGACTTCATTAATGGCTTGAAATCATATTGACTAAGTGATTTTAGGGTTAGGGTATCATGGACATATGCAAATAGGAATTTCTCCTAGGTTTTACAACCTTCTATGGTTTCATGAATAATTAGGGTTTGAGGTTGGACTTAGGGTATTATTATGGTTTAGCAATAATTCCATATTGACATCAATGAAAACTTTGACCAACATGTATTTTTGTCTCCTTACAATGAATTGCTCGATAGGCCATCTAACTATCTTCTTCATTACCCATCCACGTTTTTTATTTTGTAGTAGCTCCATTAGAACAATAAGTTGTGCCTTCAACTCAAAAATCTCTTTCTCAAAGTCTTCATCATTTATGCCAACTTTTATGAAATCTTTGTGGATTTTCCCTGAATGTTTCAAATGACTATCTATTTTCATCTTAATTGTATCCATCATGTTCACCATCACATACACTCTTCATTTAATTAAATAGATATTTCAACCCATATGAAAATTAAGGTATCTTGAAAATTTGTTGATGGTATTGTTGTCGCTGCAATAAAAACCCTCCAAAATTTTGCGTACACTCGAATTTTGGAGCCTACTTTGGATATTATGATCGGTCGTTCCATAGTCACTTATTGGTCAGTTGATGCTTTCGAGCTCCCTTTTTGGATCGAAAGTGTCTAAGTCACTTGCTCACACATGCTCAGTCTACAACAAGTTCATGAGCACATTATTTTATGCAAGCTTCGACAAGCATAGAACATTCCATCAAGATTGTGCCTGTGCGATGTCCATTCCATTTCGACAGTCAGTGCGCACTGACAATGAAATTTTCTCATAGTATCGTTATGTTTTTACTTCTATTTCGGTGAGTTTTTCAAATTGTCACTCTCGTGCACCATTGTTTTGTGCGCATCGCTTTCATGTTTTTTACTATCACTTTCTCTTGCTTTCAATTTAATTATTTTCATTGTCATGTTATCTTTTCTCTGGCATGCGTTACTTTCACTATCATTCACATATCGCAAGATTCATTCGCACTTTAGAAAATGGCATATTTTCGAATGTTATTTATTGCACAATATATGTATGTTGGTTCTGGTGGTTTCAAGGGGTTAACTTTGACTGAATTAGTCAGTCTAACCATGTAAACATTAGTCACACTCAATCCCAAAGTTTTAAGCATTGTCGCACAAGTGTCATCACGGTCGGTGCAAAGTGTACCTTTAGTGTCGCACTTGTGGTAAATTCATCTCAAAGTTGTCGCATTGAGGGAAATATGTTGTTACATGTTCCATATGATCTGTGTTTTTGTGTCTTCAAATTGTTTCAAGTGTGTGATCATAGTCAAGTCATACCACTGTTCGCAACAGTCTCTTAAGTCCCACACTTAGCCAAATTTCAGAAAATTCCCAGCAACCTAGTCTCATTCAGCCCTCCTGAACTACACATTGCAGAGTCTCAGCCCTCAAGAAGTGACCTTTTCTCTTGGCACTGCGCAGTCTCTGCCTCCCAAAACTATGCATTTCACAGCCTCAATGCTCAAGCCCATCCCTTGACTCCCAAAACTATGCAATATTTCTCTCCAACCAAGCCAGAACTATGCATTACGCAATCTCAGTCCTCAAGCCTCAAACTTGAGCTCCTTAATTGTGCAAATACGCAATCAAATGGCCTATTTTCCTTCCAATTATGTGCACTTTTCAATTTCAATGCTCAATCCTAGGCCTTCACCTCCCAAATTGCGAAATCATATCCTCCAGCCAGGCCTGAACTGTGCACTGTGCAGTCTCAGACCTCATGTTCAACCCTTGATCTCTTGAATTGCAAGACTGCACAATAACCAAGTCTGCCTTACTTCCCAGAACTATGCAGTTGACTGAAACTGTGCAAAACTTTGCAGCCTAATCCAATGAGCTCCTAAAGTGCACAATCTTCTTCCTCAATCCAGCCTAAACTACGCATTGCGCAATCTCAAGGCTCAAGCTTCACCCCTGATTGCCTGAGCTGTGGAATTGCATAGTTACTGAGCCTCTTTACCATCTTATCACCAGTTTCGGCTCAGTCAGTGGATTTATATGTAGCCACTAAGGGTTTATCGAAATTATGTTGTCTTGTCATGAGCAGATTGCATATGTAGGTACTCTATCATTCTATGGAAATATGATGAAGAAGGAGATGGAAAAGGAGGACATGCTAGAAGAAACATATGGAGCTAAATAAATAATATGATCATTAGGTGAGAAGAAGAAGGAACATCGAACTCTTACAGAAGATGAATATCAAGATCACATGGAAGACTCCTCATCTTCAAGACATAAGCAGGAAGAAGAAGAACATGTACCATCTGTTCAATGACACAAAGAAATAAGCAATAAGAAGGACAACTTGGCATTGTCACATCATCATGCAGTCCATGTCGTCGGTGTCATGTCATGTCCTGTCACAAGTCATCAAATGCCACATCATTATTGTGGATTATGTAATTACCTATTCAAAATGTATTGAAAAGTGGAAGTCCAAAGTACACACATGGAATATGAAGAGTCATGTAAGTTGAAAATTCATAAGAAGTCAAACAATCATGAGGGTATTCAAAGAGTCACAAGGAAGGTGAAGCTTCACCTCTTGGTTATATATACACCCTCATTGTATGAGCAAAGGACTTTTCACCTTGGATCCTCTCGTAAGGCATTAGAGAGATAAGCTAGTTATTTTTAGGAGCAATGAGTGAATCCAATGCTCCACTACTGGAGCTAGTGGTGTTCATTGTATACATGTGTCTTGGAACTCCTACTTAATATCAGAAGCCCTATGGGCCAGCACATTCTTCATGCATGGATTATGGATATTTTTAAGATTGTTTTGTGATTGTTTTTAATTCATGTTTTCTTTCATCTGTGCTAAAGTAGTTGAACTATTTTTTTATTTTTTTTGGTACTTATCATATTGAGAATGTGTTGTAATTTATATTATTTTTGTCATAGCCTTGTGGACTATTTCATTGGATATTAGACAGATTTTCCTTGTCATATTGGTTTCAATGATCCTTGCATCTTTGTGTACTATTCCCCAAGTTGATGTTGTATGGACCCTTCTTCTTTAAGTGTGTCTCTACTAGGGTGGTACTACTACCTCTCTCTTAGAGGCTCAATTTTCCTCCCCTTTGCAGTGAAAGAAATTCGACACACATGTGATCGAATACTCACTAGGCACACCCCCCTTGCTTTTCGAAGGCACATTTGCACTCCTATCTATTGTTGATAGTTAGATCCAAGGCTTATCTTTAAGAATACACAGAAATTGGGTTGATATTCCAAATGGGGATCCTACTCTGAATGGTGCGAGGGATAATTGGGGCTTCACATCGGGGAGACCTCTTGGTTAACATATTTCCATCACCGTCAACAATAGCACTAGAAGGAGGTTCAGATGACAAGTTGAGCCCGTTGATTCTGTTTTGAATCTCCTATCATAAATGGCTCTTTCCCAAATCATAATCGCGGTGTGTTTTTCTAACCTACCTCCTGGAAAACTTTCAATCTCCGCAAAACTTGTTCATGCCTTGCCTCAGTTCAAGTTTAATGGCGAGGGTAGTATATCTTTATCCAAACACATAAATGATTTTCTTCGGTTTTCTAAAACTCTCCAGATCGATGATGAATATGTTATGTGTATTATATTCACCCTCACTCTTGAAATTCGTGTTAAGTATTGGTGTCATACCTTACCATCTGCTTCCATTCATTCTCTTCTTAATTTTACTAGGGAGCTTCATCAAGATTTTTATTGGTATGATTACTCAGATGTTCACAAAAGAATCAATCAACTTAGAATAGAGCATGATGAATCAATTGAGGGTTTTGATAATAGATTCCTTCATTTATGTTATGAGTTTCCTGAAGAAGATATCGATCCAAATTTCTGTAAGGAAAAGTCTAAACATTTGGTTCAGATTTATTTGAATCAGTTTGAATATAAACCTCCTATTGTTTTCACTTCCACAACTCTTGTGAATCATGAGACACCTCTAATTTCAAAGGAGGAACCCATTATTCCTTTTTTTCATTATCCTCCTCATTTTCCAGTCCCAATGTAGGTTCCTCCTTGCGGTGATTGTAAAGTTGGGAAATCTGCAAATAAAATTTCTAATCCATCTTCTCATTCGTCTTTCGCTTTTCATGATTCAAATTCAATGGAGGAAATTCCATATTGGATCATGAAGCTTATGATTAAGAATAACTCCTCCATTATGCAGGACGATGTTACTGCTCATAATTTTATTCTTGAATCCAATTTTGATTTTTGTTATCCCGTATCATCTACAGGCCATTACTCTTTGTCCCATGATCCACTTAATCAATCTGTTCCACCAGCTAGTTTTTCACACTCTCTTTATTTTCGCAATGTTGGCTCAAATTGTGATCAGATACAAGTAGTCACATTACATAGGTAGGGGAGAAGGAAGGAGAATATTTTTTCAATATTTCTTATATTTTCCAAAATCCTCCACGTGAAGCTGATGTGCTTCCATTCTTGGATAATTTTCAATCTGTTAATCTCGGTAGTGAATCAAATGTAATGAATTCTTTCAATCAATCCATAGCCTTGGGAAACAATCATTCCAATGATGATGACTCTATTGATGTATGCAGCCACAAATTCCCAGGTGTATCAGCTGATCTTTTGGTTTCTCATGAATATTTTACTTTAGATTTAGAATCTCATTCGGTCAAAGAAAATGTTCTTATTGAAACTTCCTCTTCATCTCACTATCCCTTGTGCTCTATTGTTTGTGATGCATCTACTTGCGATGGAGATACTCCATGTTCTTCAAGCCCTTCATCCGATGAGTTAACCTCTTAATTGGAACAAGGTGTTGAGATCATCCATGATGCAAACGAAAACAATGAAATCATTGAGTACTCTTCCCATCCCTCAACATCTCTTACCTTGCATGAAGACAACTCTTCAAATCATCTTGCTCACGAAATTTCCCCAATTCATTCATCTTTGAATTTGTGAACAAAATAATCTTTCGACTTCAGGGAAAATCTGGTAAAATCAGTGACAAAGATGGTTGCCATCTGGTGACCAGTGGCCTTATTGAAGGTAGTGGTATAATTTATCCTCAAAACATGCATGATATGGTTCAATATTCAAAATTCGATGTTATAATCCTTGAAAGTTTTGGGACCTTCTAGAGATTCGAGGCACTTCAACTTCCGTTGATGGTTATGTTAATATATCATGACTTTGATAAGCCCTCGAACTAAGTTAGATATAGTTTCTCCCGCACAATCCTTATCTTTGCATGGTTTCACTCGATGAAATTTTATTTTTGAAAAATGTTTGGTATTTCGGGTATGATTTTTCAAAATTTCAGGATTTTATTGTTGACCGAATTCAGGAATATTTTTCAGTTCATTCATCTTCATGAAAATATCTCACATCAAACTCAGGTTTGGAATGTGTATCTCTCATAGGGTTATGGAATTGCGAATTTGATCATTCCAAGGACTATCTTTAGCAAAAGGAATCATGCTTATCAAATTAATTCATTAATAGTGAACTCCTGGTTCTTCTTGTGAATGTTATATTGCAAATATTTCCCTTCATCACACCTGAAATCCTCTTGAGTGGTAATGAATGCATGAGCTATTGCGTGGATCAAATTCTTCTTAGTTCACTACATCTTGATTGGTTTCATGTGTTTGTTGTATTGGCATTACTTCTCACTTATTTCAATAATTATGATGTTATTATAGTGTGTTACCAGTAACAAAGAAGTATTTTGTCACATTCATCATGAAAGGAAGATGATTCTATTATACAGAGCATTTGTAAAACTATTCAAATTGATTTATCTTCGTTTATTACAAACCCATAATCTGATGCTTTAATCAGCTCATCTGATCATTATTATGTCTTTTATGACTGTCATTCATTTTATCATTTTATCACTAGTATATCCAATGAAATTTGTTTTACATCCTTCGATCTTCATCGTTAAACATCTCATTATTCAAATTTTTTCTGAGTGGTTCAGGCACTTTATACTTCGCTTATAGTTAGGTCATGTCCTCATTTTCTTGACATGACTGTTGAATATGATCATATCTATTTTCCCCACAATATTATCATCGTAATCCCGTGCCTCTAATTGAAAATTAATCTTCTCAAATACTTTAGGGATTTCAAGAGGATTATCATAAATTTTACAATCCAATCGTTGAATGGTTGGAACAATCTTACCTAGAAAGCTTTGTCACAAATGGAAAATTTAAATATTTCCTCGTGCTTGCTAAGGCGTTCGGTGTAGATGGAGACACATCCGCAAGAATCTTCTGAGGTTTGTTGAATGATGGTTCTAGTCGAAAGGGTAAGAATGTAAACTGGCTAGAAATAAATACTATGGCCTATATTTCTGCTGACAAGAAAGACCATCAAATTTTTGTGCAAGTTATTCAAGTTCTTATATTTTATGTTGAAATTACTTTATATATTTTTTAATTGGTCATATCTTTTTGGATGCAGGTCTGGAACAACTATGGTGGCTTCACTGGAAATTTCATTATACGTTACCCCAACCTTCTAGTTTTTCCCTCTCTTGCACTCATCTCGTGCTTGTTTTCTTTAGTCTCTCTTGTCTTTTATTACTTTTGTCTTCCATTATGATTTGGTTAACCCTTTTTTTCTTGTGCTTTGGTTTTTCTTTCTTGTTGTATTATGTATTTTATTTTTGTTTTATCAGTAAGACCTTGCATCAATATGCTCTATTGGCTCAAAAGGGAATGCAGAAAAATAGAAAAGGACTTTGTGAAACTGCAACATTTGGCTAACTCTCTACCCTTCTTCCTTGTCGTCTTTACATCTTTTGTTCGATTATTTTCTGGTGGAAAATTAGATCCTTGCGTCAATAAATCCTTGTGTCGAACCATGACCTCCATGTCTATTCCAAAAACCTCATGCCTACACTCAGGTTTTTATGTTTCATTGTTTTCAGGCTAATCCAATCAAGTAGAGAAAGACAAGGGGACAATCCAAACTAGTGAACTAATATCAGAGGTATTATATATGCTTCTTTGAAGGTATAACCTCTCATTCTCTCAATAAATCAGGATCCCTCTTCCACCCATGAAATAATAAGTGTCGATGCACAGTCCTATATAAATAAATAAATAAAGGTGAAAGAAGAGAAATGATTCATGCGCAGAGAGGTGAAGCAAGCAACTCCACTGGGGTAATTTCCAGGCTCACTGGAAGTGGAGAAATTTTTGTGTTCCTGAATTGATTATGTCGGGGTATTTTCTAGGCCTTCTGCCAGCGAAGCAACACCAAAGACGAAAAATTATACTATGAAATTCTAAAACTCGCAAACTTGATCACCCCATCCTGATTCGAAACATTGTGTGATTGTTGGTCTTATGTTTGTGTTTAACCGAGTAAAGGAATCAAGGGGACTATGTTTACGCATGGGGTAAGTTTGGAACCCATGTTAATCTGAATGATGAATCAATACTTCTTGAAGAACTAGACCTTGCACAAAATAATTGACCAAGGCAAAGAAGTTGGAGTTCTACTAGTGTGTCGCCAAGTGTTGTCGTTGTGACAAACACCCTCCAAAATTTTCCATACACTCGAATTTTGGATCCTACTTTATATCTTGTGATCATTTGTCCCATGGTAACTTCTTGGATTCTTTTGAGCTTCCTTTTTGGATCAGAAGTGTCGAAGTCACTTGATCACACATGCTCAGCCTGCAACAAGTTCATGAGCGAATTCTTTTACGCAAGCTTGGATAATCATATCACATTACATTAATATTTTTCATGTGCGATGTCCAATCCATTTTAAAAATCATTTCACACTAGCAATGATATTTTCTCACATTATAGTTGCATTTGTACTTCTAATTGGATGAGCTTTGCAAATTGTCACTCTCGCGCACCTTTGTTTTTGTGGGTGTCGCTTTCATTTTTTTGGTTATCGCTTTCACTTGATTTAACTCTAATTAGTGTCATTTTCATGTTATCTTTTCTTTGGCATGTGTTACTTTCACTTCCATTCACATAACACAATAGTCGTTCGCACTTTAGCAAATGGTGTCTTCTGGCATGTTAGCCACAATGTATGTATGTTTGTTATGGTGGTTTCAAGGGGTTATCGTTGTGTGAGTTTTTCTAACCATGTAAACATCATCCGCACTCATTCCCAAAGTTTTAAGCACTGTGGTACAAGTTTCACCATGTTCGTCACAAAATGTACCTTTAGTGGCGCACTTGTCGTAAGGTCGTTGCAAAGTTGTCACATTGAGGGAAATATGTTGTTAACCTGTTTCGGATGATCTATGTTATCGTGTATTCAAAGTTTTTCAAGTGTGTGAACACATTCAATTCATACCATTGTTCAAAATAGTCTCTTCGGTCCACACTTAGCTAAATTTTGGAAAATTCCCAGCAACCTAGTCTCATCCGTCCCTCCTGATATGCACATTGCGCAGTCTCAGCCCTCAAGCAGCGACCTTCTCTCTTGGGACTGCACAGTGTGTAGTCTCTGTGTCCCAGAATGTGCATTTTCAACCTTAGTGCTCAATCCCATCCCTTGACTCCCAGAATTGCACAATCTTTCTCTCCAGCCATCTCATCATTGTGCATTATGTAGTCTCAGTCCTCAAGCCTTAGTATTAAACATTTTAACTTCAAAACTATGAAATCATCTAGCCTCGTGTCCCTCTAGTACTGCATATTTCACAATTTCAGTGATCAAGACCGGTCCTTGGCCTCCAAAACTGCACAATCATGCCCTCTAGTTAGGCCTAAATTGTGCACTACGTAGCCTCAAACCTCAAGCCCGGCCCTTGAGCTCTCTAGATGTGCAATCACCAAGTCTGTCTTGCCTTCGAGAACTGCATAGTTGACTAAAATAGTGAAAACCCCTGCATCCTAACCCAATGAGCTCCTAAATTGTGCAACCTTTTTCCTTAGTCCGGCCTGAACAATGCATTGTGCAATATCAGGGCTCAAGCTTCACCCCTGATTGTTTGAGTTGCGCAATTACACATTTATTGAGCCTCTTTCCCAGCCTAGAAACCAGTTTTGGCTCAGTCAGTGAATCAACATGCACCATCTTAAACTAGGGGTTTATCGAATTGATGTCTTATTTTCATGAGTGGATTGCATATTTAGGTACTCTAACGTGTTATGGAAAGATGATGAAGAAGGATATGGAGAAGTAGGACATGATAGAAGACACATATGGAGATGAAGAGATAATATGATCATTAGGCGAGAAGATGAAGGAACATCGAACTCTGACATAAGATGAATATCAATATCACATGGAAGACTCCTCATCTTCAAGCCATAAGGAGGAGGAAGAAGAAGAACATGTACCATCTTTTCAAGAAGACACAAAGAAAGAAGAAGCAAGGAAATCTTGGAATTGTCACATCATCATGTATTCCATGTCATCAGTGTCATGTCATGTCATGTCACAAGTCATCATATGTGACATTATTATTTTGGATTATGTAATTACCTATTGAAAATGTATTAAAAAGTGGAACTAGAAAGGAAACACATGGAATATTAAGATTCATGTAAGTTGAAAATTCATAGAAATCAAATAGTCATGAGGGTATTCAAAGAGTCACAAGGAAGGTGAAGCATCACATCTTGGTTATATATACATCCTCATTGTATGAGAAAAGGATTTTTCACCTTGCTCCTCCCATAAGGCATTAGAGAGATAAGCTATTTCTTTGGAGGAGCAAGGAGTGGGTCCAATGATCCACTACTAAAGCTAGTGGCGATCATTGTATGCATGTGTCCTCAAAATTTTACTTAATATCAGAAGCACTATGGGCCAACAAATTCTTCATGTATGGATTATGGATATTTGTAAGACTATTCTGTGAATGTTGGTAATTCATGTTTTCTTTTATCTGCGTTAAAGTAGTTGAAATATTTTGGTTATTTTTGTACTTATAATATTGAGAATGTGTTTTAATTTATATTATCGTTGTCGCATCCTTGTGGACTATTTCATTGGATATTAAACAAATCTTCCTTTTCATATTGGTTTTAATGATCGTCACATCCTTGTGGATTATTCCGCTTAATGTTGTACAGACCCTTCTTGTTCATGTGTGTCTCTATTAGGGTGGTACTACTACCTCTCTCTTAAAGGCTCACTTTTCCTCCCCTCTTCAGTGAAATAAATTCGACGCACATTCGATAGAACACTCACTGGGCACACTCGCTTTGCTTTTCGAAGTCACATTTGCACTCCTCTCTCTTGTTGACAATTAGAGCCAAGGCATATCTTTAAGAATAAATGGCAACCGGGTTGATAATGTGTATGGGGCTCCTACTCCAAACGGTGTGAGGGATAATAAGGAATTCACATCAGGGATACCCCTTGGTTGACGTATTTCCAGCACCATCAACAGGTATATATATACCATTCATTATTTTTCTATAAACCATGTGCATATACTATTTCACACATTACCATCATTACAGTCTGTGAATAAATGAAGTTATGAATTCTTGAACCCACAGATGGTTTTCAACACCATTCAATAGTTTCCCAAACTATCTATGAACAATAAAAACCTTGCAATATTCCATACTTTATAAACTAAGGACAAAGAAAAGTTAAGCTATTATTAACAAATGGTTTTATGAAACCATATATCAGCCACTCAAAACCATGTGAAACAACTCACCATTTATCATTTAACATTTATTATAACCATATGATTTCTCTCCATGCATATGCAAAATAATTCGTGGGCATTTATAATTACCAATTAGAAATTTTCCCAATAAAATAATACTTATACAAGCTCATACATAAATTTATTAACTAGGTGATTTTTTCATTCCTTAACCACTTATTGTTAAAATGGGATAGGATAGTTCCATTATTTGTTGACTTATTTTTAGACATTCAACTCCATCCCAATTCAATATGTCCACCCACGTAGTCTCTTCTAATTTATTTAAATAATAGAGAATTTTTGTATGCCTGGAAATGTATATGTGCCATGCACCTTTCAACTCAATACTTCAAAAATGGGTTTACATAAACCAATGAGAAACCACATACCTTTCAAACAGAGTTATGTCTATCAATAACGTTGCATCCTTAATTGGATTTATTCTTCTTCAAAAAATTAATTTTCATAGCCTCGAATCACCTTAAAAGTTCATATCTCTCACAAATTCGAGCTCCTCCATTTTCTACTCAATTCCCTTTAATCACGTAATTTCATATTTTTGTAGCTCTGCTCAAATTTACTCAGATATCAAGTAGAGAAAAATAATTCACGTATTCTAAAGAACCCACAAAACATTTCTTCATAATTTCATCATTGTTGAAATATTGGGCAATGGAAAGAAATAATGATATATGTAGCTACGAGTATCTAAGAACATCTAGCTCCTCTAACCAAAATAGCAATTCTACACAAATTTTTTTTAGCAACAATGATGAAGACTTCTGCGCATGGATTTCAGACTTCCTTCCATTGCCTTCGGTGTGTGCTCTTCTTACTAGTACTATTAACTTTTTCATCATTCATCTATTTAATGTTGTTCCATGTTGGTCTCTAAGCTCAAACTTCAACTTAGATCTCCAAAGGTATGATCCACAGTGCTCACAATGTTCCAATGTTTAACATGACACGATGTTCCAGCGTTTGAATTCATAAATACACAACCTCAAAAAAATTATCTTGAAGAATATTATACTTTTTAACTACGAGCTTGATCAGGGGATTCAACATTAGGATTCTCCTAGCTTAGTCTGTTGTATATTTTTGTATGCAACTCTTGGCCTTGACTTTGAAGCACAAGGAGAGCAGATTTTGTGTAATATAGCATAGAAAGTTTTAGCTTGAAACTATTGATAAGGGTCATTCATGGTACTCTACGAGTCCACGCTACTCATATATGCACAGGTCCATAGGTCCTGTGCACATATACGCATGAAAAAAAATTTACGAACTTGCAGGTCCAGATGTGGATCCTTCAGACACATATTTACCTCAACAAAACAATTTCAACTCCAAGTCGGAAAACTCACGATCTCCAAATCCAAATCTATTCACAAACCTTCTCTGATACCAAAAATATGACGCAGAGCCAAGATAAATAATTTAACATAAAAAAGAAAACATAAAATTTTATTAACTTAATTTTTCTTCAAAACTTTGCTTTACAAATGAATTGCATGGATATTTATTCTCGAGGAGGAAACTCTGAAATTCCTCAAAAGAGAGAACTCCTTCCAAGATATTTGGAGGAAGTTGAGAGAAATATTCTCAATTTTAGGAATCTATCCTACCTACTTAATCTTCAAAAATTCTATAAATCTCCATAAAATATAGATTTCTCTACGATTTTACAGATTAAAC
Organism: Pinus albicaulis; assembly: GCA_034641835.2. Lineage (NCBI taxonomy): Eukaryota > Viridiplantae > Streptophyta > Pinopsida > Pinales > Pinaceae > Pinus > Pinus albicaulis. Next base: position 991,621,034 of record CM076569.1, on the reverse strand, counting down.
AAATAATAAATACAAAATAGAAGATGCTCTTGCATCAATTATTTCTTTCTAGAAATAATTCTCTATAGTTGCTTCATAAGTTTGAGGGTCATATGATAGAACCATGGAGAAATGCATGTGAATAATCAGTTTTGTAGCTGTCAGATCATGAGATGCTTCTTCAAATAGAGATCTTGTGCCAGGATCATCCAAGAGATCACTCATGAGGGGTCATTTTTGTGTCAATAGTAGTTAGGAATATGAATATTCACATGCATTCTCATGATATTCTTAATCAAATTCAAAACTCATATATGAAATCTTATATAAATAATAGGATGCATCATCTCCTATATCTATTATAGGAGGAAGAATAGAAGTTTATGCATGTTGTTCCTTAGATGCATGCAGGGGACTCTCATCAAAGTAGGCATGCCTCTCAATGAAGATATTTTATGTTGAAAGATATAATAGTATGTATCCATTTACACCATCTAGATATCCATCAAATATTCTCTCTTTGATTTGAGGCTCCAAATCATTCCTCTTTTTTGAAGGAATGTAGGCCCATGTGCGAGATCTGGAAATGCAGAAATGTGTAACTTCTAGTTGCATGCTACTCCGTGCTTCGAAAGGTTTTTTTTCCTATAAAAAAATTGTGAGGATATTTGTTTTGTATGCACGAAGCATAGTTGATTTCTTCATCCCACAATTTGGACGGAATGGACCATGCATGCAACGTGAAACTAGCTATCTCTTTCAAGGATCTTTTCTTCCTATCAGTTACCACGTTCTATTATGGAGTGTAAGGAATTGTTTGTGGAAACTATATTCTTGCTCCATCACAAAAGTGTTTGACATCCTTGTTGACATATTGCCCCTCGCTATTTGTATGGAGTATCTCGATCATATTTCCAAAATACTTTTTTGCATGTGCTTTGAAAATCTTCAAATTCTCAAACAAGTCAAATTTGAGTTTAAGAAAGTACACCCATGTGTATCTCCTGAAATCATCTATGAATGTGAGTAAATTTTTGGATTTTCCTATGGAAGTATTTGGAAACGGCCCCATAAGATCATTTTACATGATAGCAGGTTATCCATGCATGCCATTCCCAAAAATTTCTTATGCATTTTTTCCAAGAGTACATCATTTATAAACTCCATTAGCAAATTCTATGGCTTTCACCATCCACTGTTTGATAATTTTTTGCATGTATATAAAATTTAAGTTTCCAAACCCTTCATTCCAAATCCTATTTTTATAATTTCCATGCGTTAGTAGTAAAGTGTGTTGGACAGCTAATCCACTAAGGGTTGGTGTGGAATATGAATAGTCACTTTAGTCCAAAATAATGTTGATTTTTTGTAGCATCAGAAGTGCTCTAAGTCTCTAAATTTGTGGAGAGGCTTAGAAACTGATATTACAAGAACACATAAAACATTTTTGAAAATTCCACTCGGATTATTTTTTTTTTGTAAAAATTAATTATTTTAATAGGGACCCTAAGTCTAACTTAGGGAAATTAAATAATTAAAAGGTATTAGTAAAATAGAGTGAGAATGGTCTAGAAAGCGAAGATCAAGTCATGTTACAATATTAGTCGTTGATTAGAAATCTAATCATGGTTGTTGATATCTCAACAAGAAGACTATAAAGTAAGATTTGAGGGTCATTTGGAAAGACACACCAAGTGAATCTAGAGATCGAATTCTTATGATGAAGTAGTGCTCAAATGAAGATCAGATATAAGTGATTCCAGCACAAAGAGGGGAAGAGTAGCTTCCACAGAGAGTAATTTTCTCAGTTGGAGAATCATCAGCAGAGAGAGGCATAAATATGTCCAGCAGATCCAGTGCAAATCCATGCAGGATTACGTAGAGGTTGTGCAGTGGCTGAGAGGGTTTCTGAGGTTTTACTGTCGGATTAGTTCCAGAATCCAGGAGTAGGGGTGTCAGACCAGGAGGCTAAGATTTTATATTCTAGGAGTCACATCGATCCATAGTTGGGGTGACGTAGAGCGTTAAGAGGGTGACACGGGAACTACATAGGGACTGCACAGTGGCAGCACAGAGCCTGCCAGAGGCATCTCATACAGTGATCAGATCAAACAGATTTTCAAGTCATTGAGTGAGGTAAAACTACATTATTTCTGCTATTATTTCTCTCTCTGTAACTAAATAACCCTTGAGGTATTCATCAATGTATTTAGAAATTTCTACTGCTTAATAATACAAACCCTCAAATCTGTTGCACCGGTTTTCCTGCATTGGGTTTTTTTGGGGACTTAGTCCAAAATAAAGGTGTCCTATGTGTGATTTAATTCTTGCTCTATTTCCTTGTTTTAGAATCATAAATTATTAAGTGTATGTTTCTTCAGTAATTCATGAATAAAAATAAATTATTTTTGTAATGTAATTTACATAATAGGATAAGTAAATTCAGTTAGTTGCAGTAGGATTCCTGAAATTTTTGATCTGGGAATTTTCACATGGTATCAAAGCATTTGATGTGAAACAGGAAGAGAAAATTTGAGCACCGTAGTGAAGGCCGAATTTTTGCACCAGCAGCAGATAGAATCCTCAGAGGGATTGCGTAGTTCCACCCAGGAGGGCTAAATCTTCGAGGTTGTCTCTCTCTGAGTGAGTCGACAAAGAGGTAGCACTTATGGTTCAATATTTTTCCATGGCATAGGGAGCAGTGCAGAGCCTTCACGCAGAGCTAGAGGGATGCAGTTTTCTGCAATAAATTGTTGACCAGAGAAGCGTTGGAAGAAGAAGAAGAGCACATAGCAGATAATTCTTCCTCAATGAGTTCCTTTCCGAGGGATTTAGTATTTTTCCAAGATATCAACAGCAGATTTGGGCAACATATCTACGAGCTCCACAAGGAGTGTGTAAGCCTACTTTGTGTTGCACTGAGGGGGAAGAATAAGGAGCAGTTCAACAGTTTTTGGCTGAGATGGCATCTCATGGTCTTAGATATCAGGATCGGTTGGAAGGGTCCTCCATCTATGCAATATTAAAGGAAAGGATAAAATTCCTTCTGGATGAATATGATCTCAATACGTTCGTGGAAAACGTGGTTTTTGTACCTACATCAAAACAATAAGTACAAGTCCAATATGGAGAATACCAAGAGACTAATTTTTGATGGTGTCAAGGATCGTATAGTCTCGCATATAGCTAGCAAGAACATAACCAAAGAGATATGGGAGGCCTTGGCCCTGTTGTATGAAGGAAATTCCAAGCAGCGGAAGATGTACTTGAAGCAGATGCTCCAGATGATCCAGATGCAGAAGGGGGAGTGCATTGCTCCATTCCTTACGAGACTTCATGATATTCGAGAGAAGTTGGCCATTGTGGGATCCACCCCAACTGTAGTAACTATGGTGAGGTTGGCCCTTAACATAGTCACAGAGGAGTGGAAATTTTTTTTCCAAAGTATTTTGGGTCGGGCTACGCTTCCTAGTTGGGAGAAGATGTGGGTAACACTTTAGGAGGACGAGCTGAGGAGACATCTAGTCAAGTGCAAGCTTGATGGTCGCAACGGGAGTGGATCGAAGAATCCAGAGGAAGAGGAGAATGAAGCCCTCGAATCGAATGGAAAGGAAGGGTAATGAAGATAGAAGATAGATGTCTCTAAGGTTAAGTGTTCCATATGTGATGAGATGGGCCAATTTTTATTATAGTGTCCTTTGAAGAAAAAGGAAAAGGATGAGAAGCAAAATCCTAAATTTGTAGCTGCAAAGATCGAGTAGGATGAGTTTTCCATGACTGCCCATACTTCTCCTAGAGAGAAATGAGGCGACATAGAACTGTCATTAGAGGAATTTTCAGCCTAAAAGTCACCTCCTAAAGAAAAATCATAAAATAATAGTTAAAATAATAAAATAAGAGTTATGAATTTTAGAGGGAAAAGAGTAAAACTACTTTTTAATTGTAATTTTTGGCTTATCTCCTTACGGGTTTACTCAAATTTCAAGTGTATATGCTCGTTGTCTGTGGAATTAAATTTCGCATCCAACGCGTACCCATTTTGCATACTTTTGAGAAGACCCACATTAATAAAAATTGCAGATACATTAAAAAAAATTGTTGAACACGCTTTTTTAATTTATCTACAATTTTTATCAATGTGGATCTTCTCAAAAGTACCCATAATGGGTACTTGTTGGATGCAAAAATTAATTCTGCACCCAACGCGTGTATACACTTGAAATTTGAGTAAACTTATAAGGAGATAAGCCAAAAATACACTTTAAAAAGTACCTTTTCTTATTTTCCCTCCAAAATATTTACATGTACATCTTTTTAAATTTAAATGATTTTGATTGGTTTACATATTATGACATGGAAATTACGTGAAAATTTCATGGGAAATTTTAAGCTAAAATTTCCTCTATTGAAGTTCACCTTGACCTTTAGTTGGGCAGGATCCTTGAGGATCCCACCTCATGGATCATTACCTTGCTATGGGTGCCCATAATTAGCAGTAGTGGAATGGAGGAGTTTTCAATGGGAGTCGAGGAGTGATGGAGCGACAGTTGCAGTAGGTAGCAGCGCCTACTTATAGAGCAATGCAGAACATAGCAGTAGCAATGTAGAGCAAAGAAGCAACAGCACAGTTCATGGCATTGCAATGTAGTGTAGAGCAGCAGAAGCATAGTGCAACAGAGGGACAGCTCATTAGCTATCAGCAGTCAAAGTCTTCAGCACCAAGGTGCATCCACTGAACACTTTTTCAGTTTTGGGTGATTTCAGTTGCTTCTCTAAGCAACTGAGGTGCAGCGCAGATGTAATGTTAGCAATGGAAGTGCTAGTAGCATAGCAGATGCAACACTTGAGAGGGACTTGTAGTATGGATGCAGTTGTGGCAGTGGTAGCGTCATGGGTAGCAGTACAGTTGCAGCAACATCACAATGGCTGATGGATAGCTTGTCATACTTCAGCAACACAGAGGATGCTTCAGGGTCAAAGTAGTATGCAGCAGGCATGTTGTTAGAGAAATTTCCTCTCTAAGTGGGGATGTTGATATTTGGTAGCATCAGAAGTGCTCAAAGTCTCTAAATTTGTGGAGAGGCTTAGACACTGGTATTCCAAAGAACATGTTAGCTCTCCTTAGTTTCCCAAGGCTGAGAAAGGAAACTACTGAGGTAACCACAGACCAAATTTTGACTTGGCAGCTAGCCCTACCAAATCAGTGAGGGCTCTCTCTAAAATTAACCTCACAGCCAATGGAATTTACTGGAGAATATTAGAGTTTTAGGCTTGTTATTTTGCACAGTAGGGTTTTGATTTAAGTTTTGTTGAATAAAGCGCACTAGGTTTTAGGAACTAGGAAAACTATTTCAAAATATTAGTTGCAGTCATATAATGAGGCAAGATAGTTGTAATAAGTGACACAAATTTATTTTTCATTGTAGTGTGGTGAGGAGGAAATCATATAGAAAGAGTTAAGTGAGCATAATGAATTCACGTGTTTAGACGACAAAACACTTAAATGATAATCTCAAACAAAACAGAGCATTACAGGTAATGAAATCTATTTAAAACTTAATATATAATCATGAGAATAAATGTAGATGGTTTCTAGAAACATACGATAATCAAAGGAATCCCATAAAAATAGTTGCAACTACATGTATTATTTTTTCCAAAAATAAGTACACAAGTTCCAAAAGTATGAGCTTCAAGTATCCAACCCTTGCTTAGACTTGTTTTTTAGTACATATAGACGATAAATTAAGATTTACCCTCTAAGGTTTTTAATATTTATCCATATTAACTAATTCATGCACCTATTTACTCATTTCCAAATCCTAGGGAAGTTAGAAACAACTTTCCCCTAACTGATTGAGATTATCTCTCAAAGCATTGATTACAAGATTCTTTACAATGGTAATCATTAATAAACCTATTTAGCATTAGATAAACTCATGAGAAAACTATTTACATCAACCTAGTTTGACTTTTAACCTTTACATGCAGTGAAAAATCTCCAAACACATAAACGTAGCAAATAACCTAGAAACGCAGCAACTGTCAGCAGAAGCACAGAAAATATTTGACTTGATATTTTGATGACTTCGAAGAAGTTCTAAGCTTTTCTGAAGACCTGTGAAGAAATTTTTGGATGTCCACTACACCCTAGAGTCTTTGAACCATCAAAAAACATGATTTTGATCTCTTGAAACTTGATCCCAAAAGAGATTTTCCAAAAAAGCAGCAACAGTCCTCGAAAGGGGGCAGCAAGGTGTAAAAAAGGCACATTTTGATCATTTTATGAACATTTATCACTCCTAAAACATCCTAAAGTATTTTTCTAGTATCCATATGACATAATATATCCTAACATGGTTGAAAATTTGGATTCTGACCCTATGAGGAAAAGTGCAGCAAATAGTTGTTGTGTTTCTGTAGGATACAAATTTCTGCATTTTTGTTAAAATATTGGTCAAAGATTAAGTGATATCTCTTTAACCATAATACATGTTACAAAACTGGGAGAGATTTTTGTATATGAGGTTGTTTTGGATAAAAACCTCTCTCATGTTTTTGACATTCGTTCCCAGCTTCTCGGAATCTGTGCCACAAAATAATGACTAAACCAGGAAATTAAATATTTTACAAAAATAGGCCTCACACCTTGTTGTATATATCCCAAATAATTAAACCTGTGTATAAAATGATGGAGATTTTTTTTATTTGGTGTCTTATTGAAAAAAACCTCTTTCCTTTTTGTAAAATTAATCTCCATTACTTCAGAAACTGATTTTTAAGTAGAACTTTCCCTGTGTGCAGAAAATGACCTCAAAACCCTAAAAATCATGCCAATCACCTCCTTCTTTTGACTTATTTTTGTCTCTGGTGTTTCGATGTTGCAGGATATGTAGACTTACCCTTTGAATTTACATGCAATGTAAACAAAGGTATGAGGGAGTGCGGAAAGGAGTTGTGAAGGGGAGGTAGGGGAAAAAGCGCAGTGACAATCTCAAAAGCGTGGCAACTTGAGGGAAGGGAATGAAGGGAAATGAGGGTACGAAAAATTGTGAGAAAATTATGGGGGGTAGGGATATATTTTAGGAAGACAATGGAGGTTTAATTTCTTTAAATGACTGATAAAAAAGGGGTGAAAAGGGAAAAACACAGACTTAGGCTAGAAGTGCAGCAACAAGCTTGGCTTTTGAGGAAAAATGGAACAATGAGGGAATTTCAGTAAGGGGAATGTTGGAGAATGTATAATAAGGTTAATGAAGGATGTATAGACTTAGAAACAAGGATATTTCTTCTCAAATTAAGATTTGGACCATGAAAATGGAAAACACAGCAAAACCCTAGGAAAGGAATTTTCAGTCTATTTTTTAGGAAAAAGATTGCATAAAGGGTTTGTGAAGCTTGAATTAATTTTTTTAAAGAGGATTGGAATCACTTGAGATTAAAATCGAACCTATTATTCCACCCTTTGGTCTCCAAATGAAAAATGAAACAACCTTTCTCCAGAAATGCAGCAAGCAAATGAAAAGAGCAGTGGTGGAAAAAATTGAAGTTCTAATGGCTATAGAAAGTATCAAAGTGATAGAGGGGAGCTCTGGAGCTTTTTAGATGGATACAATGAATTTTTGAAGCGTCTTGATGCTCCTTTATAACTATAAAATCGATTTCTGGCTTATAATGGAATGATGACATCGTGTGTACTTTGACAAAGTGGCTGATGATGGATTGGTACTACAGCAATGTTCTTCAATAGGAATTGTTACATCTCCATGTGAAGCAGATGTACTTTGATTCTTTTTTTAAAAATTTATTCCCTAATTGCTAACTCCCATTATGATGACCATAATGAATGACATGAATCCCTATTTCAGAATGATGGTTGAGATAATGATGACCATCATATGCATATTTTTTACCATTATTTATAAATTTAACTCTCAAAGTATCAATTCTTACGATTCCATGGCCAGTATGATGACCAACTAAATAATTTGATGTCTTATGGCAGGAAATGATGACAATGACCATGATGGTTGTTTGTCACCTTGAATAAGTGGAGGGAGTAGGAATGACACCTAGACAATAACTTGGAACCATTTGACAATCAAAAGACATGTCAAATTAAATTTGAAAATATTATAATTTGACCTAAGACTCTAACAACATGAAAAGAGTAATTTTGATCACTATGACCATAGGACTCTAATAGAACCCAGAAACTGTTTGTGAACATTCCACTCGGATTATGTTTTATTATAAAAATTGATTATTTTAATGGGGACCCTAAGTCTAACTTAGGGCAATTAAATAATTAAAAGGTATTAAAAAAACAGAGTGAGAATTATCTAGAAAGCAAACATCAAGTCATGTTACAATATTAGTCGTTGATTAGAGATCTAATCTTGGTCATTGATATCTCAACGAGAAGAATATAAAGGAATACTTGAGGGTCATTTGGAAAGACACACTAAGTGAATATAGAGAGAGAATTCTTCTTAAGGAGAAATGCTCAAACGAAGATAAGATATAAGTGATTCCAGTGCAGAGCGGGGAAGATTAGCTTTTGGAGAGAGTGATTTTCTCAGCCGGAGAATCATCAGAAGAGAGAGGCAAAGAGACATCCAGCATAGCCAACGTAGATCTAGACAGGCTAACGTAGAGACAAGGCAGAGCCACGTAGGGCTACGCAGAGATTGTGCAATGGCTGAGAGGGTTTCCTAGGTTTTACTGTCGGATCAATTCCAGAAACCGAGAGTCGGGGTGTGAGACCGGGAGGCTGAGATCGAAGATTCCAGGATTCAAATCAATCCATAGCTGGGGTGACATAGTGCCTTGAGCGGGTGACATAGGAACTGCGTAGGGACTGTGCAGTGGCAGTGCAGATCCTTCCAGAGGCATCTCATCTAGTGATTGGATTAGTCGGATTTTCCAGTTATTGAGTGAGGTAAAACTCACATTATTTTTGCCAATATTTCTCTCTATGTAACTGAATAACCCTTGAGGTTTTGAGTGATGTATTCAGAAATTGATACTGCTTAATAATACAAACCCTCAAATTTGTTGCACCGATTTTCCTGCATTGGGTTTTTCTATGGACTTAGTCCAAAATAAAGGTGTCCTGTGTGTGATTTAATTCTTGCTCAGTTTCCTTGTTTCAAAATCATAAAGTATTAAGTGTAGGCTACTTCAATAATTCATAAAGAAATTTGAATTATTTTTTTAATGTAATTTACATAATAGGAGAAGTAAATTTAGTTAGTTGCAGTAGGATTCCTGAAATTGTCATATGTAGGAATTTTCACAAATACCACTTGGAATATGGAAACGAAGGGTGATTAGATAATGTACAATTGAATACCTTTGTGAATAATATGCAATGTCACATTTATCTTTCATATCTTGTGTACATTCCATGTTTTTTTTTAACATGGTATCAGAGCGGGTGAATTCTAGCCTTGCTCCAATTTGCACCACTATTTTTTATGGCCTTTTTATGCATGTCAGTCCTACACCTCTGCCCATAATCCTGAAATAGCTAAAAATGACGTCCCATGTCTACAAATTCAAAGGTTTTCTCTCAACCTACGTTACCAAGGTTGACATATGCTTTATTGATACATTGACGGTATTTATTCTACCATGATATTTTTTTTCTTTATAGAGTATATGTTCGTTGAGTTCTAGGTTGTAATGTTCAATTTTTCCAACCACATCAGGCTAGTGTTGTAGTGTAACTAATTTTTGGTTTTTTCTGAGAAAATTATGGCCACATAAGAATATAAGGTGAAATCTTTGTGCCAAGCGATGGAACCAAAAGTTGGATATGTTTTCTCAGCGATTTCCTTGTGATGTGAACCCTGTAATTTATGCAATTGTATCTCTACATGGGAATGCCTCTCTATCTCTGATATCACATCTTTGTGTGTATTATTAAATTTCATAAGTGATTAGGTGAGTCCTTAAGTTTGTTGGATTTTGTCACATGATACTCCTCGATAGCTTCTCTATATGTAGTATCCAAAATCTCTCTTGTTGTACATGCATCATTATCGTCAAATTCTTCCTACAAGTGTCTGCTTTGGGGATCCATCCACATTGTTAAAAACCGAAAGCCACAAGGAGATCAATTTCATTCACTGGGTGTGTCACAATACAACAAATGAAATCACAACGATTATAGTTCAAGCTTAGTGCTATTGTCGTCACCTATTGTCATGAATAAGGACGCAATGGAAAACTATTGGATTCGACCGTATTCATAATGAATGTGAATTCATTATCAATAATCAGATGTTTTGATGTGTGTGTCTAGCTAAGTCATGGGATGTTGATTATGTGATATGTATTGTATGGTGTTCATATTGAAGTCAATTTTGCGTATGGTGTGGTGGTCGTATGGAAAGTTGAATGTCATTGTATGTTGTAGAGAGCCTTTAATAGATGTATATTTGTGTTAACCTAAATATTTCCACAGCTATGCAAGCGGAAGGAGAAGACAAAACGCTATCTGGAATATTAAAAATGAAGGGATTTTCATACTACAGAAAGCATAAAGCAGGAGGTTGTAAAAAAAATTTCTAACATGTATAAGGCTAGAGAAGGGGCCTACATTCCGGATCAAATATGGGTGGTGCAGGGTTTTCCAAGCATGTTTAATGATGCAGAGAATGAGATGTTTTTTATGAAAGTGGAAGCGATAGAAGTAGAGGGTATTCTGAGGTCCTTTAAACCTGATAAAAGTCCTGGCCCGGATGGCTGGACTCCTGATTTTTTCTTGCACTTTTCTGATATCCTTTTAGAGGAGGTGACGGAGATGGTTGAGGAAATCAGAAGAGATGGGAGGATTCTGAGATTGGTAAATTCTACTTTTATAGTACTCATTCCTAAAAAAAAGTAATCTGTATCTTTTGAGGATTATCGACCGATTTCTTTATGCAATACTCTTTATAAGATCACTTCAAAACTGACAGCTGAAAGATTAAAAGAGACTCTTTCTAGGTATATTACAAAGGATAAATCGGGGTAGCGTGTAGTAGATCTATAGTGTACCTATGGGGGATAATATAGGATACAGAGGGAGGTACCCAAGGGAATAATATGATGTATTAATATAAGAATGATAAATAAATGGGCCATAGTTAATAAATAAAGTGGTTAACCCACATTATGTAAGGGACCACATGTAGAGAGGGAATAAAGTGATAAGCCAATTGTATTGGATGTATGGTATTGAGAGACCCATGGTAACTACTCATGGTATTACATGTATGAAACCTATATAGAGGTTAGAGACTCTCCATTGAGAGATGTCAAGGATTATTGTATGGGCAAGCATATGGCTTGTGGAGTGATCTCCTTCCTTAAGGAGTGAATGTATGGTGTTGCCCTACCTTAAGGGTTTTGATATTAATGAAGATCTGAAGTTTTGTCTTCAATGGTGTTATTTCTTAGGCATATTTTCCATTTCTATACCATACATCCAATACAATGGGCTTATCACTTTATTCCCTTGCTACATGTGGTCCCTTACATAATGTGGGTTAACCACTTTATTTATTAACTATGGCCCATTTATTTATCATTCTTATATTAATACATCATATTATTCCCTTTGGTACCTCCCTCTGTACCTATATTATCCCCTCTAGGTACACTACATTACACCCCCCTTAAACATGTTTCGTCCCCGAAACATGAGAAGAACACAAATAATAAGATCTACTCAAAAGAGTATTCCACTAGTACCATTCATGTGCATCTAGCCATCCAAGGGAAAGGTGAACACTTGATCTAGTCGGTGCCTTGCTCGCTTGAGATGGAAGCGGGTTCTGGTGGTTCTTCATTGTTGATGTGTTGTTAGTGGATCGTCGCACCTCTCGATGTGTCGTCTAGGGGTTGTTATCCTTGTTGCTAATTAGTTGCCACCTTGCTGGTTGTTGTCTTACTGGGTGATGCGGGTGGTGATCTGTTGAAGCTTTAACTGATGTAATATCTTTCCTTAATTCCTCCATGATTGGTGATGGAGTGGTGTCTGGTTCCTTTATTGGTACTTGCTTTGATGTCTGTGTTTGGCTGTCTACCATCAAAGGCTCATCATCTGATGTGTCTGTGTCGTTAGATATTTTTGCTTCTTTCTCCTCGGTCTCTGCATGGTTCCTAATGCAAATATCGTGCAATGTAATTTTCTTCTTTTTATACCAGAGCTTCATGAATTTCTTTTGCACATTAAAATTGACAGTACCAACAGATTCCATCCAAGGATGTCCCAAAACAACATCCACAACAGCCATATCTGAAGCATAAAAATTAGAATGCAACACATACTTATCCATAGAAATCTTCAAATCTTTATAAATTTGAACATCTTCATTATCAACCTGTGTGTTTTCAATATGCTTTGTTGGAACTTGCAATTTTTTAGCCAAATTCACATTGATACAATTATGCTTGCAACTAGGAATGATAGACACAACGATGTTCTCTTTCTGAATACTTCCATGAATCCGTAATATGGAAATATTAGTAGAAAATAAGTCTTTATGGCTCTTGCTATCCTTCTTTCCGGCTTGAGACCACTTGTCCAAAAGGACTTTTTCAAGTTTTTTCTTGGGAAGTTTCCTCACTGAGCTGTCAAGTGAGGTCCACCATTTATTTGCCTCATCTTTCATATGAAGCCCTATGGAGCATATCCAAAAACTTGCATATTGAGCCTTGAGATGTTGTAAAAAATCTTCAATAGTAGGGCCATCATCTTTTTCTGTATACTTCATCTTACGAGAATCCATAAAATAAAGTAAGGGTTTTGAAGAAAATCACTTACTTTGGCAAAAATTTAAAATGGACATTACTCGGTCAATATAACTCAGAATCCTTAATATAACCTATTTTTGAAAATGGAATAGCCATTCTGCATCTAACCATATGACTGAAATCCCGATCTAGGCACTCTGGAAACACAGATTTGCGCTGCAACTGCCCCGGCGTCACAAAATTTCTGAAAAAATGTCTGATTTTAAATCAGTGATAACTCTCTCATCCGGACTCCGATTCGACTGATTTGTTTTTTGAAATTGGGTATTTTTCCGTAAGGAATCCAGATCTGATATTTATTTCTGAAAAAATTTCACCAAATTTTCCAGATCTGCTCTACAAAATCGCCGCCCAAAAATTTCTTTAGCAAGAATTTAAAATGGACATTACTCGGTCAATATAACTCAGAATCCATAGTATAACCTATTTTCGAAAATGGAATAGCCATTATGCATCTAACCATATGGCTGAAATCCCAATCTAGGCACTCTAGAAACACAAATTTGCGCTGCAACTGTCCCGACGTCACAAAATTTCTGAAAAAATGGCTGATTTTAAATCAGTGATAACTCCCTCATCCAGATTTCGATTTGACTGATTTTTTTTTTTGAAATTGGGTATTTTTCCGCAAGGAATCCAGATCTGATATTTATTTCTGAAAAAAATTTCACCAATTTTCCAGATCTGCTCTACAAGCTCGCCGCCCAAAAATTTCCTACAAAAAAAATGAAAAAAGAAATCTCCAAACTCTGCCCAAGAAAGTGCTCTGATACCACTTGTAATAGAACTGATAAGAAAATGTATAGAAATGGAAAATATGGCAAAGAAATAACACCATAGAAGATAAAACTTCAGATCTTCATTAATATCAAAACCCTTAAGGTAGGGCAACACCATACATTCACTCCTTAAGGAAGGAGATCACTCCACAAGCCATATGCTTGTCCATACAATAATCCTTGACATCTCTCAATGGAGAGCCTCTAACCTCTATATAGGTTTCATACATGTAATACCATGAGTAGTTACCATGGGTCTCTCAATACCATACATCCAATACAATGGGCTTATCACTTTATTCCCTCTCTACATGTGGTCCCTTACATAATGTGGTTTAACCACTTTATTTATTAACTATGGCCCATTTATTTATCATTCTTATATTAATACATCATATTATTCCCTTGGGTACCTCGCTCTGTACCCTATATTATCACTACGGGTACACTACGAGTGAGCGTATTCATGATGCGGCGGCAACGGTACGA